>SNQJ01S0138887.1:8243-22133 GCA_010110895.2 Picea sitchensis | reverse complement strand
TTTAGCATTCATTCATTCCATGATCATTCATTCACTCATTTAGTTGTTCTTTGTACCTTTTGCATGTACCTATATCGGTACTCATACCTATATCTGTACCTGCTTAGCTTGGGAGTTGGAATGAAGAAGCGGGTTTTCAGGCTCATGGGATACTGAAGAGGCGGATTGTCAAGCCCGTGAGCAATTTCTCTCTAGGTGAGAGAATTGATTTCCGGAAGGTGCCAAACTGCAGCTACATGGCTCTGAGACTTCTTTTCTGGCCTGTTGTTGAAGATTTGAAAGGAAGTGGGGCAGCCGAAGGACTATTAAGCAGAGAAGGGACACACTTCCTGGGGTGGGACATGCATGTGCGGAATGAGAGACTATAGGTCGTTAGTTTGAGTTGGTACATGTGATGGAGTCTTTCCTGTTTTTTGAGATACATTATCTTGGTTAGGAATCCCTTTACCCGGGTGGAGTTTAGTCCCATCTCAGGGGTGACCCACTGTTAAGGGTGATGAGCATTTTTATGAGTTTTTCCTATGTGTGGTTTATACCTATTTTTATATTTATGAGTAATGCCTATCTATGTTGCATGTATATGTTACTGTTATTTCCGTATGAATCTGTGCATTTACAAAATGTATTTTTTTGTTTTAAGTTTTATATATAAAGTTCTGCAAGACTTTCTACGTGTATATGTTTAATTTGCATACAGTTCGAAAATTTTATGTGGCATAGCCCAGTTGGATGGTGGGGACGTTACAATATGGTATGTTTTTTTTACGGTAAACAACTAGAAAATGAATCTTTATTGTTTAATTATAGCTTACAAAAAAATTCAAATATCTATTTGAAATTCCTTAAACTAATGAACCTAGGGTCTCTTCAACCTCAAAGCCTTAGTCCTTCAAGGATGTAGTAAAAAATTAAAGAAAACTCCCACTTCAACTACTTTGACTCTAATGAGTATATTGTAGTAAAGTGGAAAATGACAATAAGTGTCCTTACTTTTGAGAGAGTGCAAAGCTCAAAATGAAACTAAGTGTCCCTAGTTTTGGGAGTGTGCAAAACTATTTCTAACTCCTTGGTTTCAAGAATTAGATCTAAGTTTTATGTTCATACCTGGATGCTAGTTTGGGTTGATTTTCCTAATTTTCCTTTACATTTCTAGCATGTATCAGTTTTGGAGGGTATTGGGAATACACTAGGAAGTTAAATTTTTTTTTTTTTGAAAGAGCTTTATCTCAACCATGCACACATGCTTAACTTTGCATTGAGAAGGACCTCACTAAAGGTCTTTAGGAAATAAGGTTTTGTAAATGGAAAGATTTTAAATGAAGTTATGTCTTCAATAACATTTATGGTATTCTTCTCCTCGTGCATGAACTCATACTTCATGGATTAAAGGGATAAATCTAAATAAAAACTTTGGACATTTATGTCGGCCGAGGAAGAGGGAAAATATGAAGAAAAGGAGAAAACATAAGATTCCAACTAGGCTAATCCTACCTGTATAGAAGTGACACTTGGGGAATCATGTCCACTTGAAGGATAAAATAGAAGCCACGGATACTGAGATTTCCTTCTTAAGGGTGGAATTTGAACGTCTCGCGTCTTCTAGGAAATGAAGCAATTTCATGAAAGTGACACATATGATTCCAATAAAACATTGGTCCCCTCTTTGCTTTCTAATCTATCGAATTATGAGTTAAAAGTAAACAATGTGGATTTTTCTTCATGGAAGTGGCATAAAGTTAAAAAGAAGAATGGGAGAAAGGGAAGGATTGAAAATTATTTTTACAGTGTAAGAAATTACATGAACATTAATTACATGGGCAGTTGCACAAAGTTGATGGACCAAAATGTGGCATTGGGGTGTGAAGGAATGTGTGCACACAAGAACGCATGTGAGTTCCTAGAAGCATGCACCTGTTAGTAATCCTACATCATCAGTTCTCACTGAGCCATCACATATACTTTCCAACACAGATTTTTTAGGAACACTCAAATGTTCTTAAGCAAGAGTGTGCATGTTCCTAAGAAACACGTGTTGAACAACACACACGCATTCTTGAGTAGGAACACATGTATGTTTTTTAGTAGGAATTCACATGTGTTCTTGAGAAGGAACACACGCGCATTCTTGAGAGATAGGGGAAGAGAGGGGGAGGGGAGAGAGAGGAAGGGACAAAGGGGAAGAGAGAGATAAAGAGAGAGAAGGGATGTATATATAGTGGGAGAGGGGTAGAAAGTGACAGGCAAAGAGAGTGAGGGCCCTAGAGAGGGAAAGAGAGAAGGATGGAGAGATAAAGATAGAGGTAAAGATAAAGAGAGGGGGGAACGAGTGTTGTAAAGAGGAAGAGGAAAATAAGGGAGAGAGAGAGAGAGAGAGAGAGAGGGAAGGATAGATGGAGGGAGAGTAGGGAGTTCAGTGAGGGAGGGTGAGATAAAGAAAGAGTGGAAGGAATAAAGGTGGATATATAGAGGAGATAATGAGTGGGGTACAAAGAGAGAGACAAGTGGAGATAGAGTGTGGGGGGGAGAGTGGGGTAGATAGAGAGAGCCAAAGTGGAAGATAAGGAGAGACGGGAAGAGGAGCATAGAGAGAGAGAGAGAGAGAGAGTAAGTGTTTCTAGATACACAAGATAATATAGAGGGAGGGAGGGAGAGAGAGATTGTAATGAACCTCAAATTTACCATAAAAAAAATTTCTATGACATAATTCAACTTTGTTTAAGCTTAGAATTTAAGAGAAGGTAAGATGCAATTTGATCCATAATGGCATTATCACACGAGTCTAGTTTACTTTGAACAAGAAATTGTCAAAGTAATTAGTTCTGCACAGTTAGTTACGCTCGTGATTGCAAGTCTGGATCTTCATGACTGCTCAAATAGTAGGTGACTTGATTGTCTTCTATGTGCGTGTGTAAAGGTGAATATCATCATTTTACTATAGAAAATTCGCTTTAACTCTCTATTAATGTATGTACTTAATTCTACCTACAATTAAGCATATATCTATATCTTCTCCATATAATAATTTAGGTACTGGTCATGCCCCGTACACAGTGACCTATAATATGAACTATTATTATTATACTCCTATCCCGGATGAAGATCCTCCAATGTTTTCTACTAGTCCATTCATTACAGTATTTGAGTTGTTCCTATAACAATAATTCCTACTATGTTCCTACAGCTTTGTGAAGAAACAACGGTCAATTGGGTTTTAGTGATCACAAGTGCCGAATAAAACAAAGGACCCTATTGTTTGCCGAAATCCAAAATATGGAACGACCGTGGGCCAGCATTTCGGGGTTTCGGGATTCAGGATTTCGCGAGTACAAGAGTCGGACATTAACACGCAACATTTTTCGAAATTGCGAGAATATGCCGAGCACTTCGGGGTTTCGGGGTTCAGGATTTCATGAATACAAAAGTCAATCATCAACACACAACAGCTTTCGAAATTACAAAAGGTGATCAATACTTTAGGAATTCAGAGTTTGGGATTTCGCGAGTGCAAGTGCCCCAACAACAACATATACAAACCTATGAAATGCGGAAAAGGAAAGGTGGATCCTGCACTTCGGGATTTTGGGGTTCAGAACTTCACGAGTTCCGATGTCCAAACATCGACATAAACAAATTTCCGAAATGCAAAAAAGGAAAAGATGAGACCCACATTTTGGGATTTCGGGGTTCAGGGTTTCATGGTTTTCATACTCAACATACAATAATTCCCGTATTGAGAAAAAGAAAGGAACTAACATTTTGGGATTTCGGGGTTCGGGGTTTTCAAAAAAAAAAACAAACAACAACACACAACCACTCCCAAATTCCGAAAAGGTGAAAGGGTGTGGGACAACACTTCGGTATTTCGGGATTCAAGGTTTTAGGGTTTGCAACTACCAAACAACAACACACAACAACTCCTGAATTCTGAAAGGTGAAAGGATGTGGGACCAACACTTCAGGATTTCGAGATTCAGGGTTTCGGGGTTTTCAACTACCAAACAACAACACACAACAACTCCCAAATTCTGAAAGGTGAAAGGATGTGGGACCAACACTTTGGGATTTCAGGATTCGGGGTTTTAGGGTTTCAAATGTTGAACATCCAACATAAACAAACTTCCAAAAAGATGCGAAAAGAGAGGGTGGGACCCTCATTTCGGGATTTCGGGGTTCAAAACTTCATGAGTTCAAGTGCCCCAAACCTCCTATGTAACCAACTTCTGAAATGCGAAAAGTGGAAGCTTCGGGGTTTCGAGGTTCGGAACTTCGTGAGTTCTAAATCCATACATCAATATACACGAACCTATGAAAGGAAAAAAGAAAGTTGGACTAATTTTTCCTATTGAAAATAATTAATGTAATAATTCAATCAAAATGCAAAGGAAGAGAGTACTTTGCTTCTACTGTGACTCTTCACACTATTTTCATCACTCCCTGCTCTTTATCCTTTGTGAGTACTCTTGATTTTTGTTTTCTGGGAGAACTCTTACTTTCGTTTCTGGGAGACTAAAGGTGTAGAAGGATACGATATACCTTTACCCCATAGAATTCTGAAAGCCTAAGGACTTAGGAATTTTACACTCACAGAAGGGCACAAAGGATAATTTTTTTTGTATAAGGTAAATTCTATAATATTCACGTAGAGCCTCTTTGAATCAATGGATTAAACATGAACAGTACTAGATCTGTGCATCTTTGTAAATACATGATTAACAATATCATTCCATCAGAGATTGGTCATTATAAATGATGTTCCGAGGGATCTGAGTTTGGTTTCTTGGGGATTTATCTACAGAGAGGATCTGCCTCATTATCGTTAATCTCCTCCTTTCCTTACTTACTTATAGAAGTATAATTACAGATTTCCTTCACATATATTCCCCACAACAAACAAAATTGGAAAATGTTACAGTTCCAATTTAATCAATACATTGCATCAAAAAAATCATTCAGACAGAGAATGGAAATCATTCCAGTTCGGATTTAATATGACATCGAAATAAAAACATAGCCATTCATAATCGAGAGGGGTAAATCAACATATCTAAATCCAATCCGCGGGAAGACAAAGGGAACAACCACGTTCCTCTGAACCGTAGAACAGGGCAGCCAAGGTCACTTTCCCGATTCACCCCCTAGCCTGACCATGAATCCATGAGGGTGAACTTGGAAAGTCCTCCTCAACAATGTCCTTCAATTCCAATATTTATCCTCTTGCCTCACACTTACTCAACAGTGCTGATAAAAACAAGACAAATCTATTTTCAGCAGGTTCCTCTTGCCTCACACTCAATCCGCAGTGTTCATAACAGCAAGAGAGCTCAAAAATGTTTTCCAGCATACTTGGCAGCGTCTGCCCTCCTCGCATATGTTATTTATCCATTTTTTTGCCCAGGTCTTTTCCCTCCTTTGGGGATTTTCGTAGCTTTCTTAATCCCTGATGTTCAGGGGCTTCCAGTGGCCAAATATCTGATTTTCCACTTGTAATAATCAATCCAGAGGAAGTTACAACTTGTTCCCCACTCATGGAGTCATGGTCAGCTGATTTTTAACATGGTTGTTCAATTTTTCCTCCTACAGTTAATATAAATATTCTGTTGTGATACAAGTGTCATAGTCAAATAGTTAGTTGAGTCCAAATAGAGCTCTACCCAATAGTCACAATAATTAAATACAATTATTAAATTCGAAATTCGAAATTTCCATAAATGGAAAAAAAATTCCAAATTCGAATTTGCCAAAAACGAAAATAAATTTCCAACACACAAAAATAAAAAATATTTTATTTTGGGGGGATGTCACATCCTTTCCCCCTTCAATAAAACACTATCCTCAGTGTTTGTTCCTTTTCTGGAACAAGATTGGATGAGATTTCCACAAATCTCCCTCCAATTCCCAGGTGGCCTCCTCAGGACTAAAGTGCTTCCATTGCACCTTTACCTGAGCGACAACTCTGTTCCAAAGTGTTATTTCTCTCCATTCCAGAATGCACAGCGGTTCCACTTGGAACTCGTCCTCGGGTTCCACCTGCACCAAGTTCCAATCAATCATATGAGTAGGGTCATGAATATACTTTTTCAACAAAGAAACATGAAATACATTATGAATTCTTAGATTAGTTGGAAGTGCAAGTTGATATGCTACGGGTCCAATTCGAGCTAGTATCTCGAAGGGCCCACAAAACCTGGGTGCCATCTTGGCATAGTTCCCCAACTTCAGTGAGCTTTTTCGGGCTTTGACCTTCAAATAAATGTGGTCTCCCACTTGAAATTCCAAGGGTCTTCTTTTCTGATCCGCATAGCTCTTCTATCTGTTCTATGCTTCTTTCAAGTTCTGTTGTACTTTCTTTAACATGTTCTCCATTTCTTGGAGCATATTTGGTCCAACCATGAGTCTGTCAGTCGGGTTATCCCAACTAATTGGAGTTGTACACTTTCTGTCGTACAATATTTCGAAAGTTCTCAACTTAGTCGAAGTTTGGTACCCATTGTTATATGAAAATTCTACCAAGTGTAGGTAGTCTTTCCACTTGTTCGACTTTGTTCTTACATACATGCAGAGCATATCCTCTATGATTTGGTTTTTCCTTTCGGTCTATCCATCCGTTTGTGGATGATAACTCGTAATGAAATTCAAATTAGTATTTAGCCCTACAAACAATTCCTTCCAAAAATCGGATGTGAATTTTATGTCTCTATCTGAAATCATCATTTTAGGAATACCATGCAGTCTAAAAATTTCTTTCATGAATATTTCAGCAATATTAATAGCTTTAAAAGTAGACTTTACAGGAATAAAGAGTGCAGACTTACTGAGTTTATCGATTACAACCATGATTGAATCATTATGTTTTTGAGTTTTAGGCAAACCTATTATAAAGTCCAGCGATATGGTCTCCCATTTCCATTCTGGTACTGGTAATGGTTGTAATAGGCCGGTTGGATGCTGGTGTTCAGCCTTAACCTGTTGACAATCTTGGCACCTATCCAAGTACTCTGCTTCTTCGCCCTTCATATTAGGCCAATAAAATAGTTTTCTGAGTGTTATTATTGTTTTCTGGTAACCTGTATGGCCAGAGTATGGTTTCTTATGCACTTCGTCTAAAATAGTTAATTTTAGCTTTGCTGAATCTGGTATGTAAAGTCTGTTTTTAAATCTTAATAGTCCCTTCTTGTTGATACTTATATCTGGTTTATCTGAGTTTGCAATACTATTTTGAAATTCTGCCATTATCTTAGTTTAATTTCCATCGCTGATACCTACCATCCTTATTCTTTGTTCCAGATCACTTTCTTCCCTGCTAATGTTTATCTCAAATAACCCATGGATTCAGTGGCTTAAAGAATTTTCTACTTTATTTTCCTTACCCTTGATATGTCTAACCTCGAATTCGAATTCGCTCAAGAAGGCTAGCCACCTTGCTTGCCTTGCATTAAGGTCTAGTTGGTTAAACATATATTTCACTTCGCTATTATCTGTCAAGAGTAAGAATTTTCTGCCCATTATATAGTGTCGCCACATTTTTAAGGCATGTATTACCGCTACCAATTCTAAGTCATGAGTGACATAATTACTCTCGTGTTCCTTTAATTTCCAGGACTCATAACAAATCACGTGCCCTTCCTGAGTTAGAACACCACCTAGTCCCTCTTTACTTGCATCAACGCATACTATGAAGTCTTTATCTGGGTCTGCTACCTTCAAAATGGGCATTGATGTCAATAATTCCTTTAGCTTGTTAAATTTGTCTTGACACTTTTTCAACCAGTTAAACTTGGTCCCTTTCTTTTGTAATGACGTGATAGGGTAGACTATCTTGGAGAACCCTTCTATAAATTTGCGATAATATCCGGTGATTCCCATGAATGATAGGATATCTGCCACATCCTTAGGCACTGGCCATTCCATAATGGCTTTTATCTTTTCCAGGTCTATGAAAATACCTTCTGAGGAAATGACATGTCCTAAATATTGTATTTCTTTTTGATAAAAATCACATTTGTTGAATTTTGTGTATAGCTTGTGTTTCCTTAGTGTTTGCAGAACTATTTGTAAGTGTTCATCATGTTCCTCCTCCATTTTAGAATAGACCAGAATATCGTCGATAAATGCTCCTACGAAATTGTTTAAGTACTGGCTGAAAATGTTGTTCATCAAGCACATAAATGTTGTTGGTGCATTAGTGAGTCTGAAAGGTATGACTACAAACTCATAGTGTCTGTATCTTTTTCCAAAAGTTGTTTTGTTTATGTCCTAGTCCTTTATCCTAACTTGATGATAACCATATCGTAAATCCAATTTTGAGAAGATCTTGGCCCCACCAACTTGATCGAACAGATCATTTATCCATGGTAAGGGATATTTGTTCTTAATGGTCACTTTGTTCAATTGTCTATAATCAATACATAGTCTTAGAGTACCATCTTTCTTTTTCACAAAGAGGACTGGTGCACCCCATGGCGAGACACTTGGTCTGATATATTACTTGTTCAACAATTCCTGTAATTGTATTTTTAATTCTGTCAATTCTGGTAGACTCATTCAGTAGGGTGATTTTGAGATGGGGGCTGATCCTGGTAGTAAGTCTATGGAGAAATCTATTTCTCTCCTAGGAGGCAATTATGGTATTTCATCAACAAACATGTCTCTGAATTCACGTAGGACAACAAAGTCTTCTAACTTGGGATTATCTCCTTTTTCTAATAGATTCGTTACTTGAATGGCATAAACTTGACATCCCTTTCTAATACATTTCTTGAATTGCATCGCTGAAACTTGTCTGACTGACACAGGTTTTGGTATACCTTGGGCTATTCTAACAGTGCCAAAATTATCTTTGTAGCTAAGTATCTTTGTATAACAGTCTAGTACTGCTTTGTGTTGTTCCAACCAATCCATCCCGATAATCATATCATAAGATTCTGGTGGTAGGATGTTCAGATTGGTCCTTATCTTTTGACCATCTAAGATGAACTCAAGATCAGAAATAAAGTTAACTACTTTTCTTTTAGTACATGTTGCTAGTTGTACAAGCCAATATTTTTCGTGCTTTTGTTTCTTAAGTTTATTCAACTCTACTACATCAGGAGTAATAAAACTTAACGTAGATTTAGGGTCAATTAAAACAAAAATTCAAGTGTCATGGATTTTACCTTCGATTTCTACCACCAAGGACTGGTGGTCAACTTGTCGACCATCTATGGCTACATTTATTCGATGCAAACTTCTGCCCATGTCTCCCAATGTCGAGGCTTCCTATAAATTGTGCACAACAATTCTGTTTACTGTAATTAAATGTGGACAGTTACTCCTTAGATGAGGCTCTCCACACTCCCAACACTTTACTAGCTCATGGGAGTTGTCCCCAAACTTCTTTGTTCCCAGGTTTACCGCTACCTTGCGTGTTCAGATGATTGGAGTGAAAATCCTTCCTTGGGAAACTTTTTGTTGCATTCTAATAAGGAGTTGGCTGGTATCCCTTCTTCCGCTGGTTTATTCCATCTTGTTTCTTATCCTTCCATGTCTTGGGAAACTCTACCCGGTGTTTATACTGGTCATAGCACATTCGTGCTTTCCTGAATACCTCACTCAAGGATTTGGGGTTGTCGAACTCAAATCTGTCCATGTAGGATTGTGGTAAATAGCTTAAGGATCGCTGGATTTTTACATTATCCTCCCGGATGTATGGTACGAACCTTAGTTGTTCAAAAAATTTATTTATAAGGTCCTCCATCGTCCTTTGTTTGAGTCGTAACTCATAAAATTCTTTCATCTTCCTTTCATAATAGCTTTCAGAAAGGTATTGTTTCTTGAAATACTTGTTGAAGTCAGACCATTCCAGTTGTTTCTCCTTTAGGCCCTTGGCCAATTTCAGGTCCTGCCACCAAATGTTGGCCTTCCCCTTTAGATTGTAGATGGCCATTCTAACCTTCATGTTACTGGAATAGTTGTAGATTTGGAAGAATTTTTTTTATGTCCAACAACCATGCCTTGGATTCTTCTCCTGTCCTCGATTCTCCATCAAAAGTAGTTGGTTTAATCTTTTTAAATTCTCCTTCAAGGTGGTCTCTTAGTTTTCTTTTTTTGTCTGGTATGGTTTTGTCTTCAGCTGAAGGTGTCCCTTCAGACGAACTATCTCCTTTTTCTGTTTTCGCGCCAGACTTCTTGGAGACCCTTTTTCTAACCTCCTCCTCATGTTTATCATCTTTTGGGATTTTCTTGGTTACTATACTACGCAACAAGACTTCATTTATCTCTTGTTGTTCTTGTTGTTCCTTCTTCAATTTTTCATTGTCAACCTTGAAAACTTGTAGTTCAACAATAAGGTTCCTCATTGTTTCCAACACCTCTGTGGGTGAGATTCCATCACTATTATGTCTTGGATCTATAGGAGGTCCTTGTTGCGGTTTCTCTTCCACCCTGATTTCTACACCTTCTTGAGCTACCATTATTCAACACAAAACAGAAAAGCTTTTTGTTTGTAATCCACAAGATTTATTGGTTTTTTTTTTTTTGTTCATAAATCATAATATATACTAAGAAATTCATGTGGCCCTATTCAGGCCTAGTGTTGTAACTTTTTCTCTGATACCATATGTAATGAAACTCAGATTTACCCTAAAAAAAAAAATCTATTGCATAATTCAACTTTGTTTAAATCTAGAATTTAAGAGAAGGTAAGATTCAATTCGATCCATAATGGCATTATAACACTAGTCTAGTTAACTTCGAACAGGAAATTGTCAAAGTAATCAGTTCTGCACACTTAGTTACGCTTGTGATTGCAAATCTGGATCTTCATGGCTGCTCGAACAGTAGGTGACTTGACTGTCTGCTATGCGTGCGTGTAAAGGCCATATTATCATTTTACTATAGAAAATTCTCTTTAACTCTCTATTAACGTCTGTACTTAATTCCACCTACAATTAAGCATATATCTATGTCTTCTCCATATAATAATTTAGGTATTGGTCATGCCCTGTACATAGTGACCTATAATATGAACTGTTATTATTATACTCCTATCTTGGATGAAGATCCTCCAATGTTTTCTACCAATCCATTCATTACACCATTTGAGTTGTTCCTATAACAAAAATTCCTACTATGTTCCTATAGCTTTGTGAAGAAACATAGGTCAATCGGGTTTCAGTGATCAAAAGTGTCGAATAAAACAAGGGGCCCTATTGTTTGCTGAAATACAAAATACAGAACGACTGTGGGCCAGCGTTTCGGGGTTTTGGGATTCGGGGTTTCACGAGTACAAGAGTCAGACATCAACACACAAAATTTCCCGAAATTGCGAGAATATGCCGAGCACTTCGGGGTTTCGGGGTTCGGGATTTTGTGAATACAAAAGTCAATCATCAACACACAACAACTTCTGAAATTGCAAAAGGTGATTAGTACCTCGAGAATTCGGAGTTTGGGATTTCGCGAGTGCAAGTGCCCCCAAAAAAAATATACAAACCTCCGAAATGAGGAAAAGGAAAGGTGGGTCCCGCACTTCGAGATTTCAGGGTTCGGAACTTCGCGAGTTCTAGCGTCCAAACATTGACATAAACAAATTTTTGAAATGTGAAAAAGGAAAAGGTGAGACCTGCATTTCGGGATTTCAGGGTTCAGGGTTTCACGGTTTTCATACTCAACATACAACAATTCCCGTATTTTGAAAAAGAAAGGACCTAACATTTCGGGATTTCGGGGTTCGGGGTTAAAAAAAAAAAAAACAACAACACAAAACCACTCTCGAATTCCAAAAAGGTGAAAGGATGTGGGACAACACTTCGGGATTTCAGGATTCAGGGTTTTGGGGTTTGCAACTACCAAACAACAACACACAACAACTCCCGAATTCTGAAAGGTGAAAGGATGTGGGACCAACACTTTGGGATTTCGGGGTTTACAACTACTAAACAACAACACACAACAACTCTTGAATTCCGAAAGGTGAAAGGATGTGGGACCAACACTTTGGGATTTTAGGATTCAGGGTTTCGGGGTTTCAAATGCCAAACATCCAACATAAACAAACCTCCAAAAAGATGAAAAAAAGAGAGGGTGGGACCCTCATTTCGGGGTTTTGGGGTTCAGAACTTCGTGAGTTCAAGTGCCCCAAACCTCTTATGTAACCAACTTCCAAAATGAGAAAAGTGGAAGCTTCGAGGCTTCAGGGTTCAGAACTTCGCGAGTTCAGAATCCATACATCAATATACATGAACCTCTGAAAGGCGAAAAGAAAGTTGGACTAGGTTTTCCTGTTGAAAAGAATTAAGGTAATAATTCAATCAAAATGCAAAGGAAGAGAGTACTATGCTTCTATTGTGACTCTTCACACTATTTTCATCACTCCCTGATATTTATCCTTTGCGGGTACTCTTGATTTTCGTTTTGTAGGAGAACTCTTACTTTCGTTTCTAGGAGACTGAAGGTGTAGAAGGATATGATATACCTTTAGCTCAAAGAATTCTGAAAGCCTAAGGACTTAGGAATTTTACACTCACAGAAGGGCACAAAGGATAAAATTTCCTGTATAACGTAAATTCTATAATATTCACTTAGAGACTCTTTCAATCAATGTATTAAATGTCAAAAGTACTAGATCTGTGCATCTTTGTAAATACATGATTAAGAATATCATTCCATCAGAGATTGGTCATTATAAATGATGTTCCAAGGGATCTGAGTTTGGTTTCCTGGGGATTTATCTACATAGAGGATCTGCCTCATTGTCGTTAATCTCCTCCTTTCCTTACTTACTTATAGAAATATAATTACATATTTCCTTCACATATATTCCCCACAAGAAACAAAAATGGAAAACGTTTACAGTTCTGACTTAATCAATACAATGCATCAAAAAAATCATTCAGACAGAGAATGGACATCATTCTAGTTCAGATTTAATATGACATTGAAATAAAAACATAGCCATTCATAATCAAGAGGGGTACATCAACATATCTGAATCAAATCCATGGGAAGACAAAGGGAACAACCATGTTCCTCCCAACCGTAGAATAGGGCAGCCAAGGTCACTTGCCCGATTCACCCCCTAGCCTAACCATGAATCCATGAGGGCGAAATTGGAAACTCCTCCTCAACAATGTCCTTCAATTCCAATAGTTATCCTCTTGCCTCACACTTACTCAACAGTTCTCATAACAGCAAGACAAATCTATTTTCAACGGGCTCCTCTTGCCTCACACTCAATCCACAGTGTTCATAACAGCAAGAGAGCTCAAAAATCTTTTCCCAGCATACTTGGCAGCGTCCTGCCTCCTCGCATATGTTATTTATCCATTTTTTTGCCCAGGTATTTTCCCTCCTTTGGGGATTTCCGTAGCTTTCTTAATCCCTGATTTTCAGGGGCTTCCAATGGCCAAATCTCTGATTTTTCACTTGTAATAATCAGCCCAGATGCAGTTCCGACTTGTTCCCCACTCATGGAGTCATGGTCAGTTGATGTTTAACATGGTTGTTCCATTTGTCTTCCTGCAGTTAATATAAATATTATGTTGTGATACAAGTGTCATAGTCAAATAGTTAGTTGATTCCAAGTAGATCTCTTCCCAACAGTCACAATAATTAAATACAATTATTAAGTTCAAAATTTGGAATTGCCATAAATGGCAAAAAATTTCCAGATTCAAATTTGCCAAAAGCGGAAATAAATTTCCAACACACAAAAATAAAAAATATTTTATTTTTGGGGGATGTCACAGAGATGGGTAGAGAGAGAGAGAGAGGGAGAGGGAGAGGGAGAGGGGAAGTGAGAGTGATATAGGGGGATAGGTACTGGTAAGAGAGAGCGATATATGTGGTATAGGGAGTGTTGAGAAAGAGAGACATATATGGATGAGAAGGAGATTAAGAGATATAGTGATAGGG
>SNQJ01S0138883.1:62440-76903 GCA_010110895.2 Picea sitchensis | reverse complement strand
GTTCCTGTAACCCAAGGTAAGGGAGACTGGCAGCCGAAGGACTGTCCAGGTGACAGAGAAGGTGCACTCTCCTGGGGTGGAACAAGCATGTGGGGAATGAGGGTCTGTGGGCAGTGCGCGTGGGAGATTCCTGGGAGAGCATTCTTCCTGGTGGTTGTGTGTAACTGAATTCCCTGTAACCTCAGCCTGAGTCTGGATTCCTTGCCTTGGGGTGGAGCTCAGTCCCAACTCGGGGGTGACCCACTGTTGAGTTGAGGAGCAGTGTGGTCTACGGCTGAGAGGTTCGTGGAAGACCTGCATTTGGTTGGTGGATTTCTCCACTGTCACAAGATAAGTGTTTAATTATATTTTTACCACATTTTATCATGACTATTCTGAATCTGTAATCATGTTTTCCGCTGTGTAAATGAATTATTGTTGAAAGCTATGGATTGTCTAATTATAACAGTAACTATATGTTTATTCTGAGAATTAAAATGTATCTCTTTGCTGTTACGCATGTGATTATACAATTCTGTATGTTTTATGTAAAAGTCCATGTACAGATGGGTTAGCGAGAGGTTTGAAAGCCTCGGTAGTGAAAAGTGACACTACATAAGCAGTAATGTAATTCACCAAGGTCTTTCATCTCAAAAACTTGTGACAACTGTCTTTTAATTTCATCAATCAACTGAGATGCATTTCCTGTAATAATGAGATCAACAACATACAAGGAAATCAAAGCAACATGCCCTTCTTGATCTATCTTGATATACAAGTTAGGGTCACTCATATTTTTCATAAAACCTTTCTATAGAAAGAAAAAATCAATCTTCACATACCAGGATCTCGGTGCTTGTTTTAGTCCATATAAGGCCTTCTTTAACTTACAAACAAGATGTTCTTGACCTTCTTTTACAAATCCTTCTCACTGAACAAGATATATTTCTTCCTTTAGTTCCTCATTTAGAAAAGCAGACTCAACATCTAGTTGATGAAGTTTCCAATTATGTTTTGTAGCTAGAATGCAATCATTAATCTAATTGTATTTAGGTTAGCTACAGGTGCAAAGGTATCATCATAATCTATTCCCTTTTTTTGTGAATATCCTTTTGCAACCAATCGTGTTTTATATTTATCTATACTTCTATCAGCATTGAATTTGGGTTTGTACAGCCATTTGGTTCCTATAGGAACTTTATTTTTGGGCAATCTTGTTAATTCCCAAGTATTATTTTTCATTATGGACTCATACTCTTCCTTCATTACATCTCTCCATTCTTTATGCTCATTAGTGTAAAATTTGGCAGCATCGACAGTCATTCTCCAATGAGAGGCCATATGGGCCACCTTGAGGCTAGCCAAGGAGATTTGGAGAATCAATCAGTCTTGTGAGGTATTGAAAAAACACAGGGGGAACATACAACCTCTGTGAGTCAAACCAAAAGTCAGGACAAACGAGATGCTATATGATCTTGTGAGTCAAGATGTAAGTCTAATGCAAAATTCAGGGGGAACGTACAACCTCTATGAGCATAGACAGTCTAGTGCAAAAGTCAGGGGGAACGTACAATCTCTGTGAGCATAGATAGACTAGATCAAAAGCCAGGGTGAACGTACAACTTCTGTGAGCCTAGTCAAGCCTTGTGAGCCATGAGCAAAAGTCGAGGCATCTAGCAAAAGTTAGGTTGAACGTAAAATTCCTATGAGCTAGAAACAAGCAATCTTCCTAATATTGCAAATGATGTAAATATATTGATCTAGTGCATTGGCATGTGTGACACTATCCACCGTGAAGAAATTTGAATTGCCATGTATAAGAGTCAAATTGAATGAATTGTTAAACTCAAATTATAAAAGGTCGAGTTGCATAAAGTTGCACATTGCATGCATGCATGTCATGTGCATGTTGAGTTAGTTTGCATGCATTGCCAAGTCACAAGGGCGAGTTGTATTCTTAACTGAAGTGTAAAGTCAAGCTCTAAATTCGAACTAAAGTGTAAAGTTAAGTTATGACAAGCATGCAATCAAACTTCTAATTCGATCCCTCTCCCCTCTACCTCTCCACTCCTTTATAAGCAAAGGTCAACCCTCATTCTATTCATTGTGTTTTACAGTGTGAGGGTGTAGAAGAAAAAGGCTTTGAGTGTTTGATTACTGTGCTAATATATATCAGAATAAGAAGGTTGTGAGTGTTGATACATATCAGTTAGAAGGTAGCAGATATAACAGTTAGAAGGCAGAAAATATATATGTTAGAAGACAACGAGTGTTGTTTACAGTGCTGGTATATATATCAGTATTAGCACGCTGCATATGTATCAGTAAGTAGACAACAAATATTTCTATTAGAGGGCAGCAAAATACACCCACAATGTTGGTATATATCAGTGCAGAATAGACAAAGAAGAAGCACCCAAGCAGCGCACAACTTCTTCCTTCAGTGTTGGTTGATAACAGTAGAATAGGACAACAAGGCTTCTCAATGTTCTACAAGTCATACAGTCTAGTCTAAGTCATCTTGGCAAGCTCATTTAAGAGTAGAATTTCATGGTGGATATTTGTAAGTGATCATACATTATTAATGCAATAAAACAAGATTGTTTGCTGGGGGTTTTCTCCCTGTATAGGGTTTTCCCAGAGTCCCTGTGTTGTGATCTTGCATGCTGATAAATTCTTATGATTATTATTGTTCTGGTTTATGAATGATGTTAAGCCAAGTTCAAAGTACAGTCATAATTTAAAGAATTACTTACAGTTTACAATTAAGCTCAAAATTTAATAATTAGCTTGTTTAAAATTCAAAGGTTTTGTAACATTCATTACTTCAGTCATCAAAGCATAATCTTTATACCTTTCAAGTAAATGAGTTTGGCGTGATGACCTCCTTGGTGCTTCACTGCTTTCACCTCTTCTTCTTCTTTGTGGTGAATCTTCTCCTCCTCTTGGTGTACTCTGGCTTCTTGTAGTGTCCATATCATTGAGTTCCTCCTCCTGTTTTTGTTCCTATCCTGCTTCTCTTTTGACATTTTCATCACAATCAGAAGGAATATGTCATGCATAATAATTGTCCATTTTATTGCCTTCATTTGCATTCTCATGAAATATCACATCTCTACTTGCAAAAACTTTATGTGGAAGGATGAAACATCTTATATGCTTTGTGATCAGAATAGTAACCAATAAAAATGCACTTGATTGTTTTTGCATCTAGTTTTCTCCTATCCTCTTTAGGAACATGAGAAAAAGTTTTTCTTCCAAATATTCTTAAATGGCTTACTGTTGGTTTATAATCATAAAGAGCTTCAAAAGGAGTTTTATGGTCTAAGATTTTAGTAGGACATCGATTTTTCAAATAAGTTGCAGTACAAATAGCTTCAACCTAAAATCCATTTGAAAGATTCTTACCTTGTAACATGCTCCTTGCACATTCCAGTAAGGATATGTTCTTTCTCTCAACTACTCCATTCTGCTATGGAGTACGAGGCATTGCATACTATTGGACAATTCCATGAGCTTTGTAGTACTTGATGAATGCATCAAATGTATAATCTCCCCCTTGATCTGATTGGAGGATCTTGATGTATTTCCCTGTTTGCTTTTCAACCATATTTTTAAACTCTGTAAAGTATTCAAATACATCACTTTCCTTTCTTAGAAAATAAACCCATGTATATTTTGTGCAATCATCAATAAAAATCAAAAAATAGTAAGCTCCACCAAGTGATCTTGTCTGCATAGGACCACACACATCTTGATGTACAAGTTCAAGAATGTCTTTTTTTCTCGTATCTGTATGAGTAGGGAATTCTTCTCTGTGCATATTTCCTAATGCACACCCTTCATATGTAGAGTATTCATTCTTATGCACTTGTCGTCCTTCTACCATTCCTTGTTTTGAAGTAGTAACAAATCATGATAGTTAAGGTGGCCATACCTTTGGTGCCATAAAACTTCTATTGTCATGGTTCTGGATGCCAACCCCTGATGATTTTTGCTCTTCACATCAAGCTTGTATAAACCTCCAACTCTGATGCCTGTTGTAACAATTTTATAATGATCCTACATATCTTTTACTACACAATGTGACTTAAAAGATTATACCTTGAGAGCTTGATCTGTTATGGTGGAGACTGAGATTAAGTTTTTTCTTTATGCCAGGCACATACATCACATTATGAATATGTTTAACACAACCATTTGGTAATCTCACAGGTACATCACCATATCCTTTAACTTGATGTGAGTGTTTATCCCCAAGATATATATTAGCACCATTATTTGTTTCATGATAATTTTCAAACCAGTCATTATTACAAGACATATGTATGGACGCACCAGAATCAACATACCATGCATTTGAGTCATCTGTTTCAGTGGACAAAGAAGCATCTGAAATAAATAATTTAAGATTTTTTAATTCATCATTCATTGTTTCTCCTCCCTCAACAAAATGACCAGTATGCCTTTTGTTTCTATGTTTGGATTCCTGATATTTCCTTTTATAGCAGTCTCTAGCATGGTGTCCAAATTTGCCACAGTAAGAACATGTATTTTTCCTTTTAACATTAGCATCAAACTTTGGTGTCATACCTTGTTGTGCCTTTGCATATGGTGGCTTTCCATACGCTGGCTTACTCCCCGTGTTTATTTCCCATGGTTTTTCTCTTAAAGGTGCTTTTCCTTTTGCCATCAATGCTAGATCAGAACTTTGAGACCTTTGATTAAAGTTCTTTCACCTTTTTTCCTCCTGCATAAGTATACCTGCCAACTCTTCAAAAGTAAGAGCCTTCTCCCTTGCTGCAAGACCTGTGATAAACATCAGGTATTCTTCTAGCATGTCATTTAAGGTCATGGTGACTAAATCAATATTATATCTGTTTCACCTATATTCCCAAGTTTATTTTTAACATCTTTGATTCTAGAAATGAAATTATTGATGCTCTCATTTTCCTCCATCCTGATAGAAAGAAGCTTACTTTTCAGTGAGAGTACTCGATTTGTGTTCTTTGACTCGTACAAGTCTTTGAGAGTTGTCCATGTCTCCACAGACGTAGAGCAGTCTCTGATATGTGGTATGACACTGTCTTTTACAAACATTCTTAGCAACCCTTTCAGCTTTGTCTCACATTTTTCCCAGTCTTGAATTGATGCAGTTGTAGCACCTACAAAAGCATCGGGCTTTACTTCTTTACTGGATGTAATGTACCAGACATTGTATCCTTCCATTTGTGTCTGCATCTTAAATTTCCAATTTATATAATTTTCACCATTTAACTTGGTTGCTTCAGTCAAGTATGTTTCCGCCAATAGGTTAGCCATAATTAAGCTCACAATTGAAATTAATCAACAAACTTTATGCAAGAAAAAAAATACCATCCTTTCCTTTGGCTAGATTTCCTTTCCGTTGGCTAGATTTGTGGACACCCCGCACTTATTTTCCAATTGGAAATACCTTAACCAAACAACCAGAGTATGTATACTTCAGCGAGTTGGCCATATGGACAGCGGTGATTTGAACACCTTCTAGCAACGATCTCCCAGTGTAATTTCTTCGGTTCTCACTCCTACTTCATGTGCGCAAAGGATCATACAGTCGAGCACACAGATAGCACAACGAACCCAATGGCTTATTGGATCGAGTTCCACAATAGGTGGTTCTTAATGTAATCACACAATTTGAATCAATGACGCTAACCCTAGCTGGTCCTTTTGCAGCTCGACTTCACACCAAATTCGTATGCAGATTGCACCAAATTCTCAAACAAGTCCATTTGCACCATTTACTGTTGCAGATGATGCCTCTATGGCAGCAAATATTCCCGGCTGGTGCACCAATGCTGTACCAGCTGTCCACGCACAGGTGAGACGCTTCTCTCATGCAAATTCCACGACGTGTCTCCTTTATGCACGGATCTGCAGGTTTCTCAACTCTGGATATTCAGCAACTTAGCCTTTGAGACTTCACTTGGCTGCTGCCGCTTCACACGATTGCAGATACAACAAAAGACCTCCTACGATATGTTGTTTTCATCAGCTACTTAAACAGTTCGTGTGGAGCAGTTACTTCACATCACGCCTATGGCTATTTTTTTAATAGCGACGAACCTCTCTCATATGCTGCAAGTTTATAAAAAATACAGTCAGATCTCACGTTCCAGCAACATACAGTCAGATCTCACACGTTCCAGCAACATACAGTCAGATCTCACATTCCAGCAGCGTCTCACGTTTTCAGATAGCTTCACGTCCCCCTCTCTCTCTGTACAACCGAGCTCTGATACCATAATAACATTCAACAGAAAACCAAACACACAAACGTGAGAGACTAATTGTCTCACACACTCCATGTGTATTCATCAAATGAGATTTACATTTATAGCAGATGAAACCATGCAACTAACTCCTAAAACTGCTGTGTATCATAAAAAAAAATATTTGAATACCTAAACATCTATAACACAAACGTGAGAGATTAATGGTCACACACTTCATGTTTATTTATCAAATGAGAGTTACATTTATAGCAGATGAAACCATGCAACTAACTCCTAAAACTGCTCTGGATCTGAAACTATTTGGTATCAAAAAAATATTGAATCTCTAAACATTTATAACTGAAGATATTTTTTTATTATTTTCTAACACTTTCAACAAATTATTAAGTGTATGGACAAAGTTACAGTTGATTTCACTGCTAAAGTATATAGAAGTATACATACTTTACTCCATTCTAGATTTGAACCTATAACCTCCTAGAAAAAAACATATATTCTTAACCATTAAAACCACTCAAGAATATAAATAAATCAAACTACTTTTATAAATAAAAAACTGTCAAAATTGCTCTAATAAACTATACCATACCATTTTGTATGGAGTCAAACAATTAAATAATTCTATGACAAAAGGTTTTCCTAAAAGTGATATGATTGTAGACAAAAGGTAATAAACTATACCATTTTGTATGGAGTCGAACAATTGAATAATTCTATGACAAAAGGTTTTCCTAAAAGTGATATGATTGTAGACAAAAGGTTTTCCTCGAAGTATATGATTGTGCGAATTTGGATCTATTCAGAATTGGAAAAAACTCTAAAACCAGAAAAACTCTACTTTTACCTCAAATTCAAATTAGAAAAAAAATCAATTAGCCATTAATAGAGTGTATATAACAGAGATCGGAGATTTACTACAGATGAACCTCCAATAATAATAGGGATCAGGGAATGATGCATCCTTGCGAGTTTTCTCTTTCACATAGATCCTCTTAGTTCACCCACTAAGTTGCCAGAATCAAGTATAATAGGGGTCAGGGAATGATGCATCGTTGAGAGTTTTCTCTTTCACACAGATTCTCCTAGTTCACCCACTAAGTTGCCAGAATCAAGTGTATAAATTTGATTGGATTTTTTATAGTATTAAAAAAATATTTAAATACTATGGATTAATTTAAGTGGTTGAGAATTGTGAATAACTAACAGAAATCTAAATATATATACATCAAAGAATATATATATATTAAAGAAGATGTTGTTTTACCTCATTCGATATCCCCAATACCAATTTACTCCTCATACCATCTTCTAATCTAAATGTTGAAAATATTAAAAAAGATTAATAAAAAATGAAAATTTGTAACTTTAAACAGTCTTATACCATATCAATTTCGTTCCTTCCACATGAACATATAATGCCAACCATAAACATAATTCTCTTATATCATATCAATTGAGTTCCTTCAGTTCCTTCAATATGAACATATAATGCCAACCATAAACATAATTTGAATTAATTAATTGCAGCAAGTGGATTTCTGTTCACTTTTGTTTCTCGAATGTGAATAAGAAAGGTGTCGAGTTAGATCAACCATAATCTTAGAGTACACACAGGCCACTTTGATCACCAAAATGCGCACCATAAAATTAATTTAACAACAAAAGTTCAATGTATCTGAGAACAGTATAGCTCGATAGGTCACAGAGGAAACCCTCAGATCATTACAGCTTAATAACTGACAGAGGCAAGTCTTCATGCTTGAAACGGCATTTAAAACAGCTGAAGAAAAATTTAGAGCATTGAGAAAAAGTGTTAAAAAGATCAAGACAGCTCTGTCTGCAGCGTGCAGTGAAGACTGTGGCAACTGGCCTGAATTGTGATTATGAAATGTTCTGATAATAATTTTTTCTTTTCATCTGATGAAGGATCCCTTCAATCGTCGACGTAGGTCCTCCAGTACTCCCCCACCCCACTGCAGTCTGGGACATTCCATTGTATTAAGCCATCGCAACGACAACAACTGTTCAACACCTGGTAGCTCCTCTAACTCAGAGCACTCCCTAACCTCTAGTCGTCGAAGCTTTGTCAGTTGCGCCAACCCCTGTATGCTCTTCAGCTTGACACAATTTGATGCGGCCAACCACTCCAGAGATACCAAAGTTTCAATACTTGGCAGCTCAGAGATACCAATGTTTCAATACTTGGTAGCTCCTCCAATTCTATGCACCTGCTAATGTTCAACCTTTGAAGTTTTGAGAGACCACAAAGCCCTCCTACTTTATTCAATGTACTGCCTTTCAACTTTAGAGTTATCAGTGTTGTTGGCAATGCTCCAACCTCCACCAGACCATTACAATCCACGATTTTAGCATGTTCCAGGTTGAGGGAAACGTCTTCACGATAGGATGCCTCCGAAGCGTCTCCTGAATCGGTTGATGTTTTGATTTGCCTACGAACTTTGAATGGCGGTTCGCTTGGCGGACCCTCTATTTCTAACAGTTCAAGATTGTTAAGCTCTTTGATTTTCAACCTTCTCAACTGTCTCAACATTTTAATGCAATTGGGGAAATATCTTAATCCATGACAGAAGTGGAGCTCCAAATGCTCCAAGCTCCTCAGAGAACCGAAAGAGGGTGGCAGCATTTCCAACCTTTCGCTTCCTAAATGCAGAATTTTCAAATTGCGGAGCTCTCCAAGATCATTTGGCAATTCTTTTAAGCGTTTGCATAACAAATGCATCTCCTGCAAGAACCGTTGATGTGCAATTTGGGGAGGCAATATTTCGATTTCGTCACAATGTGAGATATTGAAGTATTCAAGTGTGTTGATCTTTGCAAGGGTTTCGCTGGAGATGATCAACTTCTGGCAACTTATCAAACACAGGGATTTAAGTTGTATTAAATTCCCAAAGGAAATTGGAAGGCTCTGTAAATTAGAACAGTTAGTCAAGGTAATATTTAGGAGGTTCGTCAAGCTGCCAAAGGAATCTGGGAGCATTTTCAAATCCGAACAGTTGGACAAATCAATAGTTCGGAGATTCTTTAAGTTGCCAAAGGAGTCTGGAAGCCTCTGCAAATGGGAGCAGTCAGACAAGTTAATACGTTGGAGATTCGTTAAATTCCCAAAGGAATCTGGAAGCCCCTTTGAGTTCCCAAAGGAATCTGGAATCCCCAAATGGGAGCAGTTGGACAAGTCAATAAATTGGAGGTTTATTAAGTTGCCAAAGGAATCTGGAAGCCTCTCCAAATTCGAGCACCATTTCAAATCAATGTTTTGGAGGTTCGTTAAGTTACCAAAGAAATCTGGAAGGTCCTGCAAACTGGAGCAGAAGGTCAACTTAATGCGTTGGAGGTTCCTTAAGTTTCCAAAGAAATCTGGAAGCGTCTTCAAACGAGACCAGTGGGTCAAGTCAATGTGTTGGAGATTCGTTAAGCTGCCCATGAAATCTGGAAGCGTCCGCAAATGGTAGCAGTCTGACAAGTCAATACGTTGGAGATTCATCAAGTTTGCAAAGGAGTGTGGAAGCATATGCAAACGGGAACAGAAGGACAAATTAATGCGTTGGAGGTTCCTGAGGTTTCCAAAGGAATCTGGAAGCATTTGCAAATCGAAGCAACGAGACAAATCAATACATTGGAGATTCGTTAAGTTCTCAAAAGAATCTTGAAGCACAAAACAGGAGCGATTGGACAAGTTAATTCGTTGGAGGTTCCCTAAGTTTCCAAAGGAATCTGGAAGCAAAGGGGAGCAGCGGGACAAGTCAATACGTTGGAGGTTGGTTAGGTTTCCAAAGGAACTGGGAAGCACCGGCAAACTGGAGCAGTTGGACAAGTTAATGTGTTGGAGGTTCGTTAAGTTGCCAAAGGAATCTGGAAGCGCCTCCAAACTGGTGCAGTTGGACAGGTTGATACGATGGAGGTTTGTTAAGTTGCCAAAGGAATCTGGAAGCACCTCCAAAGTGGAACATTTGGACAAGTCAATAACTTGGAGGTTCGTTAGGTTGCCAATGGAATCTGGTAGCCAATCCATCCCGGAACAGTTCCTTTAACTCCAAGTGTTTCAAGGATGGCAGATGACACTATTTTGCTTCTCCTCTCTGGTTGATCTCCCAACAAGTTGATCTGAAAAGTATTGAGTTGGATTTAAAACTCCAGTTCCTGGAAATCAAAAGAAGATTCAGATCCATTCATTATCCTGCCCCACGGTTAATCCTCTGTTTTCACAGAGTTCTGGCAGCAATCCCAGCCTGCATTTCCTGCAACAATGTGTTCTGCAGCCGCTCACGGAGATAAAAACTGNTCCTGGAAATCAAAAGAAGATTCAGATCCATTCATTATCCTGCCCCACGGTTAATCCTCTGTTTTCACAGAGTTCTGGCAGCAATCCCAGCCTGCATTTCCTGCAACAATGTGTTCTGCAGCCGCTCACGGAGATAAAAACTGCTCCATACACACAGTGCCCAGCACAAGAAACAGGGGGTTACAGTGCTTCAGAAATTAACCGCTAGGATTTGCATGTTGATGATTGTTGAGAACAGAATCAAACAATAATAGGGTTTCAGCAGAAACACACAGAAAATACAAAGACGACGTGGAGAAAACCCTCTAGGTTATAAAAACTCCACCACACAACAGTGTTTGGCTTCCTTTATTGATGAAGGGCAACAGAGAGATACAGGTTACCATTTACTGTCACAATGGCACTCAAAATGAGCTTACAGTAATTGAGTAACAGCCAGAAAATAGAAAAAAGTCTCAAGAAGAAAGAAATGAACCTTAAGTCCTATGCTTCAGTCCAGAAACGGTCTCAGAAACAGAGCCTTCCTTAGCTTCGTCTCGCTGCTTCCAAATGGATCTTATGCTTCGGTCCCTGAAACAATGTCCGCTCTAGCATCTGAAACGGTCTCTTCCACCCCCGAATCTCCCCCCCCCCNCCCCTGAGTTCCTTTTATCGCTTCATTCCGATCCACATTCCTCGTCTATCATCTTCATTCAGTTATTCAGATTACCCTGCTCTCTTGATACCATTTTTTGACGGGGAAACCAATTACTGGAAGCAACCGGAGAAGCCCCTGGAAATTTCGTGACAGCAAAGAGAAATGCCTGGCAATTTCTGGGATGAACCAGTCACCCACTTTTAGGTCAAACTGGCCTGGCTAGATAGTCTAAAAAGGAATAAAAAATAAAAACATAATGAATATTCTTGGAGATATTACAGAGTTACCTAGGTAATTTTTTAAAGGATTTCGGGTCTCCAGAGATTTTCTAAAAAGTAGGGTGCATTGTCAGTTTAATTATGACTTTAGTTCAGCCACAATTGATATTAGTTTATTAGTTGCTATATCCTTCCATTTCCTAGATTTTAGAGTATGAACACGCACTTCTTTTGCATGAATGTATTATTTTTGGTATGCACACTTGTCACTTAAATTGTTTCATTTTAAATAGTTAACTAAGAAGTTGGCTCCCATTACACTGAGTTAGTGACCACATCTCCTTTAGATCATTTTTATATTTCGTGGTGCATGTACTTCATGAGATTGGTGCATGTACATTGTGAGTGGGTCTAATTGTTAAAAACATGTGTTTCGTCCTAAGAGGTCACAAGTTCAAATCCCTTAAAAATAAATTATTATTATTACTCATTATTCATGTGTAACAATACAATTTATTCTTTCTTTCAAGCTTGTCTCTCTTCTCTTCTCTCTTTCACAAACTTTGTGTGATTTTTCTACTAACTAGGATGAAAACTTCACATACTTGTCTATAATATAATGGTTGTCCTTCGAATATTTACTACCCAACCATAGGAATCAATTAATGGATTTCATCCCCAAACTAGATCGTAATACCACCAAGGTGAAGGAAGCTCCTATTGGGCTCTAATCTCTCTCACCTAAACTCGTTATTCTCATGAATTGGGAAGCTCATATTGGGCTCTAATCTCTCTCAACTAAACTTGTTATTCTCATGAATTAGGTAATCTGCTCTCTACAAAGCTCTCCAAGCATCTCCTCCAATAATCAAACAACCATGGCACTATCTTCCACTACCGTACACCATAATGAAAGGGAAGGTTTCTCCTTTTTTTGCTCAACATTCCCTCAAGAGTCTTCTTCCCTTCTAGTGTTCTTCAGTGTAGGCAAAAAGATTCCAATCTATTGGTTTCCTTTTAGAAATAACCTAGAAAAGCAAAACTTGAGCTCTCAAGTATCAATTGAGCAACAATATGCAACATTGCAAGTTCCAATGATAATTTATTCTTTGAAAGAAAGTGTCATTTCTTATCTTAACAACACCAATTCTTACATATTTTCGTGTGCTCTCATTAACCATAAGCTCCTAGAATTATCTTGCAAATTACATGTATAACAAGAATGGTTTCCCACATGTGTTCTCTTCGACAAGGAGAAAATATTCCTCAAATGGGAAAGGAGTAGTGGCCCCCATTGGAAAGGAATGAAGCTCCTCCTAAGTGATTCAATGTGACATATTTCCCTTGCATGAGGAGTACTCGTCTTCCCAAGAAGCACGGGGAAATGTGAAAAAAAACAATTTAAGTGAATGGAGTATTGAGTAAGGCATGTGTAGTAAAGTAGCACCTCCAAATGACAAATGTCGAGGTCAAATTACCCATGCACCCCTTTTCCTCTTTCCCTCTTATGGTATCATGGTCACCTTGTTGAAACATTTTTGGGGGATAATATATTATTATATATTTCATTGTATACATACATTTACATAATATAAGAACACCATGGAAACATCTACATGGGGGTTTCTAGAAACATAACAACCACATCATACTACTAGAACTCGTAAGCATTTATTAGTCAAGCTTGGCATTCACATTTTTACAATATGAATAGGAAGCCATTTTAAGTAACCTACTTAAAATGGCTTCCTATTCAAATAACTATCTTATTAAAATAATATACAATTTACTATAGTACATTTTAAAGGTTTTAAATTGGGGTATTACACAGAGAATAAATGATTTTACATGTTAATTAAATAACTATCTTATTAAAATAATATACAATTTACTATAGTACATTTTAAAGGTTTTAAATTGGGGTATTACACACAGAGAATAAATGATTTTACATGTTAATTTAAAAGTGTTCAAGTCACTATGGCCTGCAGGGGTGTAGATTGATTGACAAGTGTTGTGTAAATGGAAGGAAATATGTAAAGGAGGTCTCAAGTTTGATTCTCATCCTGATTTACTTGTGCTCCATGCTTGTGGGTTGTGTGGCGCACTTGGGGTTATAGTGGTAGCGGGCGGGTATCGACCATGTGTCACGCGAGTACGAGAACTGCAAGTTGTCGATTCCCCCAGTAAAAAAAAAATGTTCAAGCCACCAAATAATTCTCAATGCTTGGTCCCCTTGGAGTACATTAACGAAAAAATTATAGTAAGTAATTACAAATTGGAGTACAATATGTTTATGTAGCATTAGATTTAAAAGGGGAGTGTTATCATGTCACTTTTGTCAAATACACTACAAGTCAACATTAATCATACCTAATGAGCTTAAAACAATGGAGTATGGGGTAATTACATATGGAAAGGCAAACTCAACCCTAAGTTTGATAGACCATTAGATACCCTTCACGACTTCCCCTTTACTAAGTGTCTAAGTGTGTGATCATGCAGTTATTCCTTCAATAGTTGGATGACCCTATAATGGAATGATATATGTAAGTCAATGGCTCATTGAATGGTAGGGTCACTTCTGAAGCATTGTTGGGGAAGGGAAATACATACCATTTAAATTTCTTTAATGAATTTCAAAGTTAAAATTCATCCTTAGGTTGAATGCAAGAACATGAATAGAGTACAGGTTGAGATTCAATTCCAAGTTTTATTTCACCTCCATAAAAAATTATACATAAAGTCTTCCTCTTACCATTTTCATAAGATCATTAGATGCAAAGTTGTGCTGAGTTTTTAGCCAAAATTGAGAAGCCCATTGCTCCGAGTTTTTATAAGTAATCATATTGCTCATTCTCCCTTTTAGTTATCCTTTCTTTAAGGAAAGTGTTGTCAAATTACTACCAGATAAAAAGAAGTCCAATAGAAGAAACAAATAAACCTCTCACTAAGAGATATTAAAGACTACTTCTACAATATTAGCTATAAGGAATACAATTTATAATTTATTGTTTTTATTGCCTTTCCAATGGTGTATAAAGAGCTTAT
>SNQJ01S0138883.1:23751-37136 GCA_010110895.2 Picea sitchensis | reverse complement strand
TGGTCAGACACTGGTCACACAGAGAAAATATACACGGGAGTTGATTAAAAGGTTCAATATGAGTCAATGTAAAGAAATATCAACTCCTTTAGAACATAATGCTCACCTCCACACCGATGATGGGACAAAAGAGGTGAATGATATACTATATCGCCAATTAGTGGGAAGTTTAAACTATCTCACTACAACTAGACTAGATATAGCATATTCAGTCAACATCTTGAGTCAATTCATGGTCAAGCCTCATGAAAGCCACTGGTTAGCAACAAAGAGAGTACTTAGATATCTAAAAGGGTCTGCTAATTTTGGTATAAAATATACTAATGATTTTGATGTTAAGTTGATAGGTTATTCTAATTCAGATTGGGCCGGAAATCCTGATGACATAAAATCAACCACATGGTTTACATTTAACATTGGATCAGAGACCGAGTCATAGAGAAGTAAGAAACAACCAACTGTTTCTTTGTCATCAACTAAAGCTGAATACAAAGATTTGTGTAGTTCTACTTGTGAGGTAGTTTGGTTGAGATGAATTCTTGAAGATGTAGGAGAAGAACAAAAAGAGCCAACAATTATCAAATGTGATAACCAAAGTTCCATCAAATTAGCCAACAATCTGTTGTATCATGCTAGATCAAAGCATATTGAAGCACATTATCATTTTGTAAGAGAGAAGATACAGTCAAAAGAAACCGACTTAATCTATTGTAATACAAATGAAAATGTCGCAGAGAAATGCTAAGCTTGGAAATGCTCTCTTGGAAATGCTAAGCTTGAAATATTTAGGAATCAATTAGGTGTTGTAGAGAACTCATTTTTCCATTAAGGGGGAGTGTTAGAGAATAATGGAGAAATATATTTAGTTATAGATTTTTAGGGATTCAATATCTTTTTTTATCTTAAGTGGTTTCAGATCCATAGTTTTAGGAGTTAGTTGCGTGATTTCATATGCTATAAATGTAACTCTCATTTGATGAATAAACATGGAGTGTGTGGGACAATTAGTCTCTCATGTTTGTGTGTTTGATCCTCTGGTTTTCTGTTGATTGTTATTAGGAAGTACAAGCCTCCGGAATAGCCATGGCTTCCCTCTAAGCAACATTTTCCTTTGTGCAGTGAAACTCATTTATAAAGCACAACCCAATTCATTGGCACTCGCAAAAGATGAAATATCTGAGTTCATATGATGACTTTTTTTTCCAAGGAAATCCTCGCGAAAAACTTGCCGAGTACTTCCCATGATCCATGGATGGTAAACGGGTTACCCCTATTAATGAAGCCTAATTCCAAGGGGATAAAGAGAGTGAAACTTGCGACCTCCCCAATTCACCGAGAAAAAACTCTGAGTTCATAGAATGACTTTATAGGTTATTGCTCCCCATTTTCCCTGTCCAAGTAGGAAGGCAGGCTAACACTGAAGGAGTTTGTCTGTTCAATTCCCACACCAAACAACAAAATTATCAAAGAAAAGAAAAGTTAAATCAGTGCAACACTGAAATAACACATCTCGTTCTTGGAATACTTGCACACATGCAAACTGAACCTTGAGTCAAGTATAAGTGTAAATATGGTGATATAAAAATCTGATAAATCATAATTCAGTTCAAATTTGTTGAGAAATATATATTTATAAGAAATCGTCTCGTTCTTGGAATACTTGCACACATGGTATTACACATGCAAACTGAACCTGGAGTCAAGTATAACATTTATGATTCCACGTATTACAGGCTTAGCCGTGCCATAATAAACAACGGGTGATGCTACACAGAAGTGGGCATATATACAATGAACAATATGTTTGTGAAGTTCATCCCAATCGAACTAGAACATTTGTTATGTTTGTGAGTTCACTATTACATTTGTTAGTGTTTAATTCATTTAGTTGAAAATTATTTTATTATGTAACTATCTTAATTGAAAATTATTTATTGAATGAGAGGTATATTGGATTTAAGTGTTTATTTTATTTTTATAAAGTCAATTTTTCAAAAAAATAATTTTATTTAAAAAATTGAAATTAAAAAAAAAAAATTAAAGTTATTTTTTGAATGTAATTTTAAATTATAAGTAATTTTATTGAAAAAATATTCACATTTTATAAAAGTATGATATATATTTTATTTTAAAAGTAGTTTATTTTGTAAAACTGAATTTATAAAATAAAGTTAGTCACTAAGAATAATTTATTTTTATTCTTTATAGTTTAGTAATAGTTATGAAATAAAATACAAGCTAGACAAAAAAAACTTGGTAGAAAAGATTTTAAGTCATTCTCTACTTCATTATGATTCATGGGGGCTTCACCTTATTGACCAATATCTTATCATATTCATTTATAAAGGGAGTTTTTAAATTGTAAAAAAATGAAGTTAATATATTGTAGGTATCGGGGGGTTATAGGTATTGTGGTGTATAAAAAGAGATATTTAGTAAAAATATGAGTTTCTTTTATTGGAAAGATGTGTTGGAAGGGGGGTTCAACAAAAGTATTTTTGGAGGTATTTATCAATATCTAGTGAAATTAGGGGTATTCTTTAATATCCCATGAAAGTAGGTGCTATATCACAATTTCATTGAGTGAAGACCTCGTGTTATTATTACAATATTAATTCAAATGATACAAATTTATATTACATGAATGAAACCACCTCATAAACTAAATTTAGTCTCACACCAACACTTCATCAAAAGATAATAATAAGAGGCGACAAAATATGATCTAATACACACTTAGGGTAAAAATATATATTCTATAGTGTGAAACACATGAAGGTGGTTAGGACTTAATGATTGTATAGGGAGTCACAAGCTAACAAGTCTCCTCTCAATCATAAGTCCAAACAATTATCCCAACAAGGTAGTAGGAACTGATATCATCTTCAAGTCTTTAATTTGAAACTCTTGGGTTGAGCCTTGATGAAGATTTGCTTGAAAAACCACTAAATATGGATGTTGAAAATTCATATAATTTGAAAAATCCCAGTGTAAACATGTGAGTTAGAATGTCTGTAATTTTTCATTGATGTAAACTCCAATATTTCACGAGAGTGAATCATGTCCCTGAAAATGTTCGACATGTTGGAAATATAGAATAACTGAGAGGGGGGGGTGAATCAGTTATTCATAAGCTTAAACAATTTTATGCCTTTTAAACAATTATTAAGATTTCTTCATGTGTCATCAACAAATCAAATAACATATGAACAGTAAGAGTAAAAATCATCAGTCACACATAAAATACACACAGAGACAGATTTTCACGAGGAAACCCATAAAGGGAGAAAACCTCTTCTTCTTCGAAATGATAGGCNAAATATACACGGGAGTTGATTAAAAGGTTCAATATGAGTCAATGTAAAGAAATATCAACTCCTTTAGAACATAATGCTCACCTCCACACCGATGATGGGACAAAAGAGGTGAATGATACATTATATCGCCAATTAGTGGGAAGTTTAAACTATCTTACTACAACTAGACCAGATATAGCATATTCAGTCAACATCTTGAGTCAATTCATGGCCAAGCCTCATGAAAGCCACTGGTTAGCAACAAAGAGAGTACTTAGATATCTAAAAGGGACTGCTAATTTTGGTATAAAATATACTAATGATTTTGATGTTAAGTTGATAGGTTATTCTAATTCAGATTGGGCCGGAAATCCTGATGACATAAAATCAACCACATGGTATACATTTAACATTGGATCGGAGATCGTGTCATAGAGAAGTAAGAAACAACCAACTGTTTCTTTGTCATCAACTGAAGCTGAATACAAAAATTTGTGTAGTTCTACTTGTGAGGTAGTTTGGTAGAGGTGAATTCTTGAAGATGTAGGAGAAGAACAAAAAGAGCCAACAATTATCAAATGTGATAACCAAAGTTCCATCAAATTAGCCAACAATCCTCTGTATCATGCTAGATCAAATCTTATTGAAGCACATTATCATTTTGTAAGAGAGAAGATACAGTCAAAAGAAATTGACTTAATTTATTGTAATACAAATGAAAATGTCGCAGACATTTTCACAAAGTCTCTTGGAAATGCTTGAAATATTTAGGAATCAATTAGGGGTTGTAGAGAACTCCTTTTTCCATTAAGGGGGAGTGTTAGAGAATAATGGAGAAATATATTCAGTTATAGATTTTTAGGGATTCAATATCTTTTTTTATCCTAAGTGGTTTCAGATCCATAGTTTTAGGAGTTAGTTGCGTGATTTCATATGCTATAAATGTAACTCTCATTTGATGAATAAACATGGAGTGTGTGGGACAATTAGTCTCTCACGTTTGTGTGTTTGATCCTCTGGTTTTCTGTTGATTGTTATTAGGAAGTACAAGCCTCCAGAATAGCCATGGCTTCCCTCTAAGCAACATTTTCCTTTGTGCAGTGAAACTCATTTATAAAGCACAACCCAATTCATTGGCACTTGCAAAAGATGAAATATCTGAGTTCATATGATGACTTTTTTTTCCAAGGAAATCCTCGCGGAAAACTTGCCGAGTACTTCTCATGATCCATGAATGGTAAACGGGTTACCCCTGTTAATGAAGCCTAATTCCAAGGGGATAAAGAGAGTGAAACTTGCGACCTCCCCAATTCACCTGGGAAAAACTCTGAGTTCATAGAATGACTTTATAGGTTATTGCTCCCCATTTTTCCTCTCCAAGTAGGAAGGTAGGCTAACAGTGATTTTCCTCTCCAAGTAGGAAGGCAGGCTAACACTGAAGGAGTTTGTCTCTTCAATTCCCACACTAAACAACAAAATTATCAAAGAAAAGAAAAGTTAAATCAGTGCAACACTGAAATAACACGTCTCGTTCTTGCAATACTCGCACACATGCACACTGAACCTTGAGTCAAGTATAAGTGTAAATATGGTGATATAAAAATATGATAATTCATAATTCAGTTCAAATTTGTTGAGAAATATATATTTATAAGAAATCGTCTCGTTCTTGGAATACTTGCACACATGGTATTACACATGCAAACTGAACCTGGAGTCAAGTATAACATTTATGATTCCATGTATTACAGGGTTAGCTGTGCCATAATAAGCAATGGGTGATGCTACACAGAAGTGGGCATATATACAATGAACAGGGCCTATATACAATGAACAATATGTTTGTGAAGTTCATCCCAATCGAACTAGAACATTTGTTATGTTTGTGAGTTCACTATTACATTTGTTAGTGTTTAATTCATTTAGTTGAAAATTACTTTATTATGTAACTATCTTAATTGAAAATTATTTATTGAATGTAATTTTAAATTATAAGTAGTTTTATTGAAAAAATATTCACATTTTATAAAAGTATGTTATATATTTTATTTTAAAAGTAGTTTATTTTGTAAAACTGAATTTATAAAATAAAGTTAGTCACTAAGAATAATTTATTTTTATTCTTTATAGTTTAGTAATAGTTATGAAATAAAATACAAGCTAGACAAAAAAAACTTGGTAGAAAAGATTTTAAGTCATTCTCTACTTCATTATGATTCATGGGGGCTTCACCTTATTGACCAATATCTTATCATATTCATTTATAAAGGGAGTTTTTAAATTGTAAAAAAATGAAGTCAATATATTGTAGGTATCGGGGGGGTTATAGGTATTGTGGTGGGGTTATAGGTATTGTGGTGTATGAAAAGAGATATTTAGTAAAAATATGAGTTTCTTTTATTGGAAAGATGTGTTGGAAGGGGGGTTCAACAAAAGTATTTTTGGAGGTATTTATCAATATCTAGTGAAATTAGGGGTATTCTTTAATATCCCACGAAAGTAGGTGCTATATCACAATTTCATTGAGTGAAGACCTCGTGTTATTATTACAATATTAATTCAAATGATACAAATTTATATTACATGAATGAAACCACCTCATAAACTAAATTTAGTCTCACACCAACACTACATCAAAAGATAATAATAAGAGGCGACAAAATATGATCTAATACACACTTAGGGCAAAAAATATATTCTATAGTGTGAAACACATGAAGGTGGTTAGGACTTAATGATTGTATAGGGAGTCACAAGCTAACAAGTCTCCTCTCAATCATAAGTCCAAACAATTATCCCAACAAGGTAGTAAGAACTGATATCATCTTCAAGTCTTCAATTTGAAACTCTTGGGTTGAGCCTTGATGAAGATTTGCCTGAAAAACCACTAAATATGGATGTTGAAAATTCATATAATTTGAAAAATCCCAGTGTAAACATGTGAGTTAGAATGTCTGTAATTTTTCATTGATGTAAACTCCAATATTTCATGAGAGTGAATCATGTCCCTGAAAATGTTTGACAACCCAATCAAATGTCAAGCAACGATGACCATCCAAGTGAACAAAATGTCCACAAAACTACCCACATAAAATGACAGAGAAATAGTGTTAATCAACATCCCAAGCCTGTATCTCGTGTATGATCCAACTACAAGATATTGATCCATAATTTTTCCATGGAGTAGTAAACCAAGTGTCTTGCTGAAATTGTTCAATTCTTGAATCAATCAAGTCAAGAAAAACTCCATCACATCAATGCATGTCACATAAAAATATGACAAGTGACAAAAACTTCAAAGTGTCAAAACTGACAATTTATCACAAGTGATGAAATCTTTGCAACGTTGTTATTGTTGTTGTTGTCGTCGCCCATTTGGTGTTTTTTTTGTCGAAGTCTACCATCTACAAATTGTTGCTGCATGTTTGAAATTTTGTTTGTTGTTGTCGAAACTTGAAGTTCGACAACCATCATCAATATTAACCACTTGTTAGTTGAAAAGTGAGACATCATGGGTTTTCTTGTGGGTTTGGTTGACCACTAACCATTTTCACTTCATTTTGTATTTTTAGTTTACCACTAACCATTTTTACTCATCAGTGTGCCCCCCCCTCTCTTAAGTTGTAAGAGAGTACCATTTGGGAGTCATTGACTCAATTTTCAATTCAAGAAGACATTGAAATTTGGGCCCCAATTATACCCAAAATATTCATCTGAAACAACTATTTGAAAACTTTTTGTTAAATAGTGATTTTTTCATGCAAAAACATATTTACTTGTGTTTGAACTAAATGATAATACATATGCAACTTCTTGACTTGTTAATTCCATTTGCAAGAATTTATCCAACCATAGTGAAGTGTTTGTTTCTGAACCTTTTTCTTCTTTCAACATTTTTCTAAAAGATGACTTGTGTTCCCACAATGAAGATAATGGAGATCAAAACACCAATTCTCCATGTAACCAACTCGATGAGAATGTTGGCATGTTTCAAGAATTTTTGTATTGACGATGTTCTTAGAGTCGATACTCACAAGCTGAATTGGTTTGGAATAGTTACAAATATGAAAGTTTGTCTTTTTCATATCCTAAGCCATGTTGATTTCTATTAATTTTAATGCCTCCCAAGGTCTAACAATGCTTTTGGAAAGATCATTATTTTCTTGTTTGTTTCTTTTAAACATTCATGAATGTTTGCTTTTGTAACCTCAAATGAGAAAGATTCAAGGTCACTTGCACTTACCTGCTTTTGGTATCACTCTGTGCTTTGGCATCTTGTGGTTCATCATCAACTATTTGACTCCCCCGAACTGCATGTTGAGGAGGATTGATCTTATACAAAGGACTATTTTGAATAAACACAAGTTCATAATTACTGACTAGTCCCTAATTTTTTAGTGTTCTTAACTCACCCTTCAAGAGTTAGAATTGCATTTGTAGCAAGTTGACTTTTGTTTGCGTGACTTGCAAATAGGTAAGAACATTTTCCAATGTACTATTGGGCATTGTGATTAAAATGCTTTTCTATTGTTTCAAGAAATGTTTCCAAATTCCAATACAGAAATCAATTTTGCCCAATGTTTGACAATGCTTTAGGAAAGATAATTATTTCTTGTTTGTTTTGTTTCAAACATTCATGAATGTTTGCGTTTGTAACTTCAAATGAAAAAGATTCAAGATCACTTGCACTTAACCTACTTTTGGTATCACTCTATGCTTTGGCATCTTGTGGTTTATCATTAATTATTTGAATTCCCTAAACTACATGTTGAGGGAGGATTAATATTATACAAAGGACTATTATGAACAAACACTAGTTCAGAATTATTGACTGGTCCCTGGTTTTTTAGTGTTAACTCATCCTTGAAAAGTCAAAATTGCATTTGTAGCAATTTGACTTTTGATTGCATGACTCACAAACATGAATAACATTTTCCAATGTACTATTGGGCATTGTGACTAAAATGCTTTTCTATTGTTTCAAGCAATGTTTCCAAATTCCAATACATAAATCAATTTTGTGATTATGCTCACTTGTTTTTTGGGTATTGGGAACTACCGATCATGCACCATAGATTGTGATTTTACAGTGCTTTGTCTTTGAAAATCACCTCCTTATTCAATTTCAGATAGGTCTGTTTTTTACAACAATGCTTCTTGTAACTCCACCCTTAGTATAATTTGATGATATGGTTCAATGACTCAATCTTCTTCTTCAGTTTTACAATTCAATGAATCTATCAATCCCTGATCCAAAGATACACTTGAACTCAAGTATATGGATCACGTGACTCATGCAAACAAATTTGACATGGAGCATATTTTCTATGGAAAAATTAGACAAAAGTAACATGCACTATTAAAGGTTTGACAATGCACCACTTAGCCTTTTTGTTGCATTAGATTACACAATGTTTTGTGTATGATTGAATTGATGTTTTGCTTTGTTGAATGTTCATGTCTTTTATGCCTTCTTAGCCCATATGCGATGTATTGAATGACAAAGTGCTATTATAGTTTAAGTGTCAAAACTAGACACATAAACAATCATCCAAGACACAATGTATGAGAAGACACCATCATACATGCATATGAGTGCAAAAAACTCCTTCAACTCCCTTCTTCCATTTCAGGACAAGTCTATGACAAAGGATCATTACAAAATGAATAATTTTATTATAAAATCGATACAAATCGAAGCTTTCAACCGATGTTTCTGTTCACCTTTTCAATGAGAAAATGAAAGCATTAGACTTCTCTTCCCTTTCTTTACAAATTTAAACTATACTTTTCTCAAAACAAATAAAATTATGTCACAAAACATTCATTTGTAACATCCGATTTTTTATTTTATTTTAATAATGCAACATCACCAAACAAATGATTTTACAATCCAAGTTGTCTCATTATCTTCAACTAATGATCTAACTCATGCTCCTATCTTGAACTTTTAGTTGTGTTTGTGCACACTATTATATATATATATATATATATATATATATATATATATATATAAAGGTTTATGGCTCACACTTTTCCACCAAAATATTCTTTTGTAGCATTCAAATAATGCTTACAAAAGAGTAATTCAACTTTATGAGCTCTACTATAAGAAACATATGATTATGATAAATGAAAATATGATGCTTTAAGTTTAATATGTGGCCATTAGCATCCAAAGTGATATTTTCACTTAATGAAATGCAATCGAATATTTTAAATGGAATGCATGTTGATGGATTCGAGGAGAGACGATAATGTCGTCTCTTGATAAAATCGTGTTCTCTTTCCAGTTGGTGTGTGCATTTGGATTAATGAGAATTCTGTCTGTTGCAGCTGCATGCTCTTGGCAAGGAAGCGTCCATTTAAAATGGATCACGGTCCGTGTTGATATTCGTAGAACCTTTATTATCTTGAGGCTGTGTATGTAATAAATTAAAAGAACAGAGGTCAAATATTTGCAGGGTCTTATGCATAAACCCACATACATGGATGTTTTCTCTGGGAAAGACTATGCAATTGGAGGTTGTGAGAATTCGAAAAATTCTATTTCTGTGCAATGGACTATACATTGAGATGTCACTAGCACCTGTGATCCGAACTTTACGACCGTCGATTTCACCCTCGATCTACTCAGATCTACTTCATACAATATATTTCCTCCATTTTGCACTTTGATTCACTCCATACAATCATTGAATGCCAAATTTATAGAAAAATAAACATTCAATGAGATAGATCTACAACAAGGGAAATCGATCTGAAAGATTTGTAGCAATCCCACAAACTTCACGTTGCTTGCGAATTTGAAAGAGAACTTAACTCCTCCAACAATATTGATAAAATGAGAAGCAAGAAATGTAGAGAAAAGAACAGAACAGAAAACAATATTCAGTATATTAGGAATGTAAGGAAAAAGTACAATGAAAAGAGTTGATGAAGAAGATTGTATACAAAAGGAAAATAGCTGAGCTAAATAGGCTCAAGCAAATCAAGAAATAAAAGTACAGCTGGCCAGGACAGTTGACAGTGTACAGTTAGCCTGTTGAGGTTACATTATATTTAACACTCCCTCTTAAACTCAACAGTTACAAACATCAGCACTGATGATGCCCAAGTGCTGTCTCTGAAAAATCAAAAATAGATTTTCCCAGTGGCTTTGTGAGGATATTTGCAAGCTGATCTCGAGAACCACATAATTGAAGTGCAATATCATCATTATTGACTAGTTCACGTATGAAATGAAAGCGAGTGTCAATGTGTTTGTTTTTCTTGTGAAACACATGATTTTTGGATAGAGAGATTGCTGAAGTATTGTCACAGAAAATAAGAGTTGGATCATTTTCTGTATGTGACATATCTTTCAATATTTTTCTCAGCCACACAGCTTGACAATAAGCTAAGGTAGCAGCGACATACTCTGCCTCTGCAGAAGATATTGATACAATTAGATGCTTCTTTGATGCCCATGAGATCAGGTTCGTGCCTAGGTGAAAAGCATGTCCTGAGGTGCTTTTCCTGTCATCTAGGTTGCCTGCAAAATCACTGTCTGTGTAACCAGAAAGTTGATTACTATCAGATTTAGTGTACCATAAGCCAAAATTGAGAGTTCCTACTACATATCTTAGAACTCGTTTCGTCATCTTCCAGTGAGAATCTTTGGGGGATTCCATGAATCTGGAAACAAAGCTGGCTGCATACATAATATCAGGCTTAGTTGCTGTAAGATACAACAAACTGCCTACTAAACTTTTGTACAGGGTAGGGTCCACTGTAGGGCATTTATCTTTCTTGCTCAATTTTCTGCCTAGGTGTATAGTGGTTTCTACTGGATTGCATTCTTCCATGCAGAATCTTTTGATGATGCCTGCTGCATACTTTTTATGACAGACAAAAATTCCTTTGGTTGATTGATCAACCTCAATCCCCAAAAAATATTTCATTATGCCAAGATCTGTCATCACAAACTCAGATTGCATGACATGTTTAAAATTTGTTAAATCAAGATTTCCAGTATATATCATGTCATCAACACATAAACATATAATTAAAATTTTACCGTGCTGATTAGTTTTGGTGTAAAGAGTTGGCTCATTTTGGCTTCTGCTGAAACCACTTTTGATCAGATAAGTGTCAATTCTGCCGTGCCAAGCTCTTGGGGCTTGCTTTAAGCCATACAAGGCTTTCTTCAACCGATATACTTTGGCTGGCTGCTCTTGGTCTTCAAATCTAGGTGGCTGATTGACATACACCTCTTCTTCTAAGAAACCATTCAAGAATGTTGAATTGACAACCATCTGGTATACTTGTCATTTGTGTTGGGCTGCTATGGCTAATAGAGTTTTGATGGTGTCTAATCTTGCTACTGGAGCAAAAGTTTCACCATAATCAGTACCAGTTTTTTGTGAGAATCCTTTGGCAACAAGTCTTGCCTTGTGTTTTTCAATCTTCCATTTTTCATTGAGTTTAGTTTTGTAAATCCACTTGACACCAATACTCTTCTTGTGTCTTGGAAAATCAACAAGATCCCATGTCTTGTTCTTCTCAATGGAGTCAATTTCTTGGTTCATGGCTTGAACCCAATGTGGCTCCTTAGTTGCTTCTTTAAAAGATGTAGGTTGACATGACATTAAAGCAAAAAGATTGTGTTGTTCAATGTCATCCAACTACTGATGGATATCTCTCAAAATTCGAGTTCTCTGATTTTGAGGTTCAGAGAATGAATCTTTGCTTGAAGTTAAGTTATTTTGAGAGTTTTCAAATTGTCCTTGTACCTGCAATCTTGGAAGAGCAAGTTGAGGTATTGGCTGTCCTGAGTTTTCTGCGTTTTCAGCACTGGGCAACAAAGTATTTTGACTGTCCATTTGTTGATTTTCAGATTCATTCCATATTTGATTTTCTAGAAATTTTACATCCCTGCTGAGAATTAGTTTCTTGGAGATTGGATAGTAAAGTCTGTAAGCTTTAGATGTTTCACTGTATCCAGTAAAGATACATTTCTCACTTCTATCATCCAATTTCTTCCTTAATTCGGAAGGTATGTGAACGTATGCTATGCATACAAATGTTCTTAGATGTGCAACATTTAGATTTGTCCCACTCCATGCTTCTTGAGGGATTTTAATCTTTAGACTTGTGGTTGGAGATCTATTCAATAAATAAATTGAGCATGCTACTGCTTCAGCGCAAAAAATATTTGACAAACTTTTCTCTTTGAGAAGTGTTCTTGCCATATTCATTATTGTCTGATTTTTCCTTTCAACCACTCCATTCTATTATGGAGTATACCTGGCTGTTGTTTGCATGATAATGCCTTGTGATTTGCAGAAATTTGCAAATTCATTGGAGTTGTATTCTCCTCCTCCATCTGACCTGAGTGCTTTTATCTATTTGCCACTCTGTTTTTCAGCTTATGCCTTGAATTCTTTGAATTTTGCAAAAGTTTCAGACTTGTGTATGAGAAAATAGATCCAGATTTTTCTGCTGAAATCATTAATAAACATTAGAAAATGAAATCTACCACCTATTGACTCTGTTTGCATTGGTCCACATAGGTCAGTGTGAACAAGTTCGAGATTTTGTTTGGCTTGATAAGAGGATTGTGGGAAACTAGTTCTCTTATGTTTTCCAAGTATGCAAGACTCACATGGGGAATTTTGTTCTTTGAAGATGGGAAGACCTTTGACCATGGAGTGCTTCTGAAGAACACTTAGACTCTGTAAGGGTAGATGTCCAAATCTTGTATGCCAAATCATAGTTTCATTCAGGGTGGTTGCTCTTTGTGCATTTGGTTGAATCAGATTTGCAGTTCTGAGGGTCAGGGGAAACATCCTATTCTGAGTCATGTGTATTTCAGAAATCAATTTTCTGCTGGGGTTGTTATCAAATATCTTGCAAGATGCTCCCTCAAAAAGTACCTTATAGCCGTGTTCAATGAGCTGTCCTACACTTAGCAGATTATGTTTCAGATCTGGAATATGATAGACATTGTTTATGTCTTTCTTTACATTCTGTTTAGTAAGAATAGGTACAATTCCTTTTCCTTGAACCTTGACTAAGGAATCATTTCCAAGTGTAATATCAGATGAG
>SNQJ01S0138883.1:0-13049 GCA_010110895.2 Picea sitchensis | reverse complement strand
TCTAGGGTTCAAATAGTAGCGGCCATAACAGATTATGGCATGAGCACCAGAGGGGGGGGTAAGGGTACCCCCTCATATAAACAGGTAGTGGTAGATAGAGGGAAGGGGCCAAGGGGCGTATTTTTTAAAGCACCAATGACAGGCACCTCAGGATCAGACCCAGAGAAAGGTACGGAAAGGAACTAGGGCACAAAAGAGAGCATGGAAGAGGAAGCCAAGGAAACCCAGAGCGAAATGCCAGACACATAGAAGACCAACTAGACGGAAGCGCGCAACCCATGCAAGCCCAAAACAACAATGATACCAAAGGTGGTACTGGTAGATCCGCAGATGCAACTTTACAGAGATCAGATGAAAGCACATGTGCTAATCTGCAAGTTCATGGGCCTGTGGCCAATAGAGAGAACGTTACACAACTGGATTAAATACCATTGGAAGCCAAATGGGGAAGTGGAACTTCATCTGGGCTCGAAAGAATTCTTCACAGCCATTTTCATAAACCTGGAGGATAGGGATAGAATCTTTGAAGGAGGACAATACTTCCATGCATCAATAGAACTATACATGCAACCCTAGAAGGAAAATTTCTCCCCCGAAAAAGAAACCTTCAAAAAGGTACCGGTCTGGCTGAGACTCTACTCCCTACCCTTAGGCTACTGGTTACCCTCAACTTTCGAAGCTATAGGAAACAAACTGGGGAAATATATAAAGACATCATAAGCCACCCTGAGAGGGAGATATACATCTTACGCAAGAATATGTATAGATATGGATGCGTCATGATCACTTCCAGAAGCCATCAACCTCGAATTCAGAGACGAGGAATGGATCCAAAACATCAATTACGAACAGATCCCTTTCAAATGCAGAAGATGCCATGAACATGGTCACCTGATCAGGGAATGCCCCCTTAATAAAAAGAAAGAAACTGAAAACCCCAAACAACAGTAGGATGAGGAAGGTTTTGTAAAACCAAACCCTAGGAGTAGAGAAAACAAGAAGCAGGGCAAAGCCTCATCAGGGAACCCGGAGGCTCGGAACAAAACAGAAGGATGGGACAGATCTACCAAAGAAGAAAAAGGTGATCAGGATACGACACCAGTTCAAGAAGTTAGAGAACAAAACATCAACGAGCCCAACGATAGACCAAGTACTCATAAGGGACATGGAAGTTGCGGAACCCCAATGGAGGGTGAAATCAGAGATGACAACACCCTCATGCAAGAAACTGATAGAGATGCGGAAATGACCCCAAGCGAAGTAGGCACAGAAGATCCTGATCTCAGAGACCTTGTGGAAAAGTAAGGGATATATCTAACAAATATACTGGAACAATGGAAAAAACAGGGTATAGAGAATGTACCAACAAAGCAACTAGATTGCATCTAGTACCTGTTCCTACAAAGGGAGGATGCCAAAGCTCGTGGCCAAAATCGTACTTACGGGGAGACTGGACACCTAGGAGTTAAATCAAGCGAGGGACAACCACAGCTATCACCCAAGTAGACGCGGAGGAAAAAAGGTAGGAAATCAAATAGTGTAGCCCTGCAGGAGCTCGGAGCGCTACTGATAAACTCGGGTAAGATCAAGAAACTCTTCCCTAACTCCCCCACGCATGTTTAAAATGAAGGTCATAACCTGGAATATAAGAGGCTTAAACAACCCAAGAATACAACGAATCCTTAGAAATAGACTAAAGTAGGAACAACCAGATCTTTGTTTTATTCAAGAAACAAAGTGTAATACAGACAGAATGGAAACCATCAGTCAACAACATTGGCACAAGTAAAAAATGATGGCCACTGGAGGCCAACAAATGGTGGGGGGAATCCTGACCTTGTGGAACCCTCAAGTACTCAGCCTAATAGCAGTTGAAGCAACCAGGCACACTCTTACGGTACGCATGCAAATCATCGGGGATGCAAAGGATCTTATATTCACTAATGTGTATGGACCTCAGGTGCCAAAGGAAAAGAAAGAAAGAAATGATCAGAGACCTAGAAGAGCTCAAAATTAGAGCAAACAACCTCCAATGGATCCTAGCAGGGGACTTTAACATCATCATGTCACTTGCGGAGAAAAAAGAAGGGATAAGACGATTGGATAGAGAAGCGGAGGATTTCTCAAACTTCATCGACACAGCGGAGATGGTAGATTTGAAAACCAATAACAGCCAGTTCACCTGGAATAATAAACGGATGAATCAACACCAGGTAGCAACAAGACTTGACATATTCCTAGTGTTAGAGTCAATCATAATGCAAGGGATAAACTTAGACTTCAATATCCTACCCTGGGGGGGTTTAGATCACTGGCTGGTACAACTAGAAGCAGGATTCCAGACCACACCAAAAAACAGGCCTTTCAGATTTGAGAAATTCTGGCTAGAACACCTGACCTTCCAAGAAAGAATAAAACAATGGTGGAAGGAGGAGCAACCAAAGCAAGGCACAAGGATGTTCAAACTCTATAAAAAACTCAAACACATCAAACATAGGCTCAAGGAGTGGAACAAGGAGACCTTCAGGAATATAAACCTAGAAAAGAACAATATAGAAGGAAAAATGAAAATACTCTAGGAAACTGCATCTTGGAGGGCTACACGGAGGAACGACAAAAGGAAGAACTCCAATTGAACCAGGAGTGGGAGCAACGATGTCAGCAAGAAGAAACCCTATGGCGACAAAAGTCCCGGATTAGATGGCTAAAGAAGAGGGAATGAAACACCAAGTTTTTTCATAGAACAACGATGGCCAGAAGAGCCCACAACAAAATCATGAAGATCAGGGATCGAGATGGAATTGAGAGAGAGTCACATAAAGACATAGAAACATCTCTGGTAAACCACTTCTAGGGGATAGCCCAGGAACCCAACCAAGACAGAACGATGGGCATACAAAGGATAATACAACATATCCCATGACTGGTTACTGAAGAACAAAATAACAATTTGAACAAATCCATAGCGGAGGAGGAAATCGACCAAGCACTCCAGGAAAAGCCCAATGGGAAAGCCCCAAGTCTGGATGGATTCACAATGGATTTCTTCAAAGCCTGCTAGGAAGTTATCAAACATGATGTCTATAGAGTAGTGGAATACTCCAGAAGGCCAGCCTCTATTCTCAAAGCACTAAATGCCACAATGATTACACTCATCCCCAAAGAAAATGAAGCAAAAACCCCAGACAGATATCGACCGGTAGCACTTTGTAATGTGGTGTACAAGTTAATCTCCAAAGTCATAAAAAATAGACTGAAACCCCTCCTACCCACACTGGTTTCACAAGAACGGGTTGGTTTCGTGGAAGGAAGACAAATAATGGACAATATCATCCACACCCACAAACTCATCAACACCCTGAAGCTTCAGAAACAAGGTGGAATGATAATACAATTGGACCTAGCTAAAGCTTATGAAAAAATTAGCTAGCATTATATGGTCAAGACCCTAGAAGCCTTTGGGTTCACCCAACACTGGATCAACTGAATAATCAGCCTAGTTTCAACTAAAAGCTAATCGCTCCTAGTCAATGGAGCCCCTGCCAAACTGTTCTTTCCCATTAGAGGCATCAGACAAGGAGACCTATTGTCCCCCTTCCTTTTCATTATAATGATGGAAGGTCTCAGTTGAAGCATAAAGAGCGCAACCACAACAAGGGAAATAACTAGGATCAAACCCTTTGTGACTTGGCCTACCTACACACACCAACAATTTGTGGATGACACCACACTTCATGGAATACCCACAGTCAAGGAAGCGAAAGCGTACAAATGAATCCTAGATGAGTTTGGGGAAGCTTCGGGAGCTGAGATAAATCAATCAAAATCTATGATATTTTTCTTTAATACCAACCCCACAATCCAGATAAATTTGGCCAACATTATGGGCTTTGAATGCAAAACACTTCCAACCAATTACCTGGGGATCCCACTAACAGATAAAGATTACAAATTGTCCACTTGTGAAGGCGTAATCAACAAGCTACAAGATAGGGTCAAAAACTGGACATATAAATCCCTCAACCTAGCCAGAAGACTCATCTTAACCAAGTCAGTGTTGTAAGCTATTCCAACCTTTATGATGTCAGTATTCCCAACCCCCAAGGGGATACTACAAAAAATAAGGAAAATACAAAGAGATTTCCTCTGGCAAGGAGCGGAAATAAAGAAAAAATGGGCACTGGTGGCTTGGGAGAAAATTTGTAAACCATAAAATAGCGGAGGCTTGGGGCTACATGACCTACAAGTGACCAATGATGCATATGGGGCAAAACTTTGGTGGCACTGGGTCAAAGAAACCACGACGCCATAGGTAAACCTATGGAAGGAAAAATATGTCCTGAACATAAGCGATCAGGACAAAATTTGCTTTAGAGGCACCAAGGCAAGGTCTAGTATCTAGAACCTAGCATGGTGCAACAAGGCTTGGATTCAATCACATAGCTTTTGGGAGGTCAGAAATGGTAGAATGACAAGATTCTGGGAGGACGCCTGGCAACAGGAACCTAGATTGGAAAAACCCGGAAGGGAGGAAATCCAACAGGAGATGCTTGTGCAAGGCAAAACCAAAGTCTACCAATACTGGAAGCAAGAGACAGATCGCAACAAATGGAGAATCTGGAACACTCTCACCCCATAGAATAGAGACCAAACCGCAACAACAGTACAAGAAGTGGAGGAGGAAATGGGGAAACGAAAAATAGCAGTTGTGGAAGGAATGGACCAGCTGATATGGAGACACAAGGATGACGGGGAATTCAACCTCAAAGAAGTATGCCACTACATTACGAACCAGGACCAAGAAGGCTCGGTGCAACAATGGGTTAAGCTCTGGAATAGCCCACAATGGCCAAAAATAAAAATCTTCCAGTGGCTAATACTCCACAAACGAATCTTAACATGGAAAACCTTAGGAAGTGCGGTTTCATAGAACCCTCCAGATGTCCCTTATGTGAAGAAAAAGAGGAAACAACGAACCATCTCCTGGATGAATGTACCCTCACAGCAGAAGTCTGGGACTAGGCAGCCAACATCTTCCAATAATCTAACAAGATCAGAGGGGATACATCTGCAACTATTAATACTTGGAAAGAGAACTACAATGATAATGAAGAGGTGAATCTCAGTTGGACCCTCATTCCCGGAATGATCATTTGGGTAATCTGGAAAGAAAGGAACCGACACATCTTCAAGAACAAAAAATGGACGGTAGAAAAGATCAAGGAAACCATCATCTCCATGACAAGATAAATAGTACAGAGCTGCAACTGCCAACCGAGCAGTCTGCAACTCACAACCCAGGATCTCAGAATTCTTGAGGCCTTTCGACTGAAGGAAGGACACAACCCCTTTCAAGTTAGACGACCAGCACAACTCCAAATAGGTGAGCGCAACTGGAAACTGCCACAAGAGGGTTCCCTCAAGCTGAATTTTGACAGGGCATCGAAAGGCAACCCAGACCAGACGGGACTGGGAGGAGTTATCAAGGACAGTCAAGGAAATACCATCCGGCTGTATACTAGGAGTTTGGGGAACTCAACTAACAATGCAGCGGAGTTTGGAGCCCTGGAGACCAGCCTTGAGATTCTACGTTGGGAAGCAATAACCAATACTATAGTGGAAGGAGATTCCATGCTAGTAATCAACACAGTAAGGAAGCTCCAAAACGGTACTAGAATGGGTAAAATCCAGAAACATTGGCGCTTGGCAGAGTCCCTGCAGAGAATTCAGGAGCACATGCAGTCGGGGATTGCAGTAGAGTTGCGCTGGGTACGAAGGTCAGCTAATGGCCTAGCGAACATAATAGCTAACGAATGTGCAGACGGAGTAGGACCAGAAATGGACACAATCTGGAGTAACATACCAAGTGGTCAGTTCCGAACTTAGTGCACTCAAATAGCGGAAAGGACTACGATGGTATCCAAAGTACGAATGACCACAGCGAAATTGGAGATGTAGAAGTACTCGAAAGGCACGTAGGACCCCGTCAGAACTTGAAGGGCCAACATGCCAATGTAAATTCCAATACAGACCCAAGTCACACCACAGAAGGATATACTATACGGCAGACCTATCACTAGAAAGGAGTACATGGACTGCTCGTGGGAGAAAAGGAGGGATATCCACCAGAAGGAAAAGTACACAGAACAAAATGGTTGGATATGGATAGGTTTGAGTATGCATCACCTATACACGTGTATGAGGGGAAGAAATTATTGGCACACAATGTGCAAAATAGGGGAGCAGTGCAAGGATGACGACAGGTTTCCCAAGAACACACGATCCAAATCAATGCGACAGAACCTGAAAGGACACCTCTATGGGAGATCAATGATTCCCAAGAGAAGCCAGCAGTCAGGGAAACCCAATAAAGGAAGCATCACCAGGGGAAACCACAGATCGGAGGGAAGAATTTAGAGAGGCCATACTAAGAACCAAGAAGGAATAAAAAAAAGTGGAGAACGAATTCAAGACGAGAACCACCCAAAACAAGAAGAGATGACAAGACTGAAGAATACCCAGATCAAGAGAAGCCCCCAAGGGGAGGCTCATCCAAAAACCACCCGGAAGATCATGAAGGTGGAACAGGCGGTCAAAGAAGCCAAGGAAACCTTACTCAAGCAGGTCGACCCCAAGGGGAAAGTAGTCATAGACAGATGGGAAAGAGAATTCAACAACCAGCACCAGGGCAAGGAATGGGAGGAACTCATTCAAGAAGCCGACGAGATTAAGGACCTGAGGACCACCCAAAAAAGAATGACCCTCTACCAAAACACGGTGGAAGAAGCCTGGCGCACTAAACTGTTGATAGGTAAGATGAAAGCTGACAGGAAAGAGACTAGCAAGGAAGTGATTAAGGGACATAAGAAGGAGCTCACAGAAATCAAGAACCGACTCAGCAACTTGGAGACTCTTGCTAGAGGAATAGTGGAGGATATAACACCCTATTTCTCCCAGTCTGTAAAAATAACCATATTGGCCAAGAACTATGGCAAACTCAAAGATGTGAATGTCTGATTAGATAGACCTTTGTATAAAAGGTTGATGAATGTAAATTATATCATGAATATGTGTCGCATGATTGTTGGGAGGGGGATGTGCTAAAAGAGACCACAATGGCTAATGAGAGGTGGTGGAAGGGGCCGGGAGTGACTGCGTTAACTTCCATCGAACCGAAATCGTATTGGTTTGTATGTGCTCGGGAACCAAAGCTCACTCTTAGACCCCAGAGTGAATTACCTGCCCGGATGGTAGGTGGGGATGCTCCTCAAGAGTAAATGAAGGGATGGGAGCGAACCTCCCATCCATAGAATCTCTCAGACCTGACCATCAGACAGGGAAATTTGTGCCACATGCAACCTCATAGGAAAAAGGCAAGGAAAGAAGTATGGAAGGGGGGGNGCGCACGACAAGAATCGCGGGAGGAGAACCAGAAGAACTTTGAGTAGATGAGAAGGAGAGTAACCTTCGTCCTTGACTTTCGACGATCGGGAAGTAGGAGACTAAGTCTCAAAGCATCGTGGTCTAGCTCAGGGGTGGCTAGTGGTAAATCCGATTGGAATCACTGAGCCTACGATTGGGTGGAAATGAGAACCCCTCTCAGTAGTCATGTCACACCTGGTGTTTTTTCTTATAAGTGTTTATATCTCGTATCTTGAATTAAATATAATGGATGCATGCTCATGTTTGTACAATTATAAATGATTGATTTCTGTATAGAAGTGTTTGTCTGGTGTTTTGATCAAAAATAATGGATGCATGCTTATGCTTATACGACCATAATCGTTTTATGTATAGAATGAATAAGTTTAGATTACGAGCCCGTTCCCTTGAGATTTGTCCCATGTACTTGATTCATGCTATTCCCTGGTTTGATTTCCCAAAGGCACATCCTTCCGGGAAGTTCCCTCACATTCCAAAGCTGGAGTGAGTTCCTTGAAAGGACTATCGTTTTAGTATATATACGAGCTTACCTCACCCCTTTCACAGATCTCATATCTATGTAATTTAAGAAGGCCTTTTAGTCAGGTCACTAAGCCTAGTGATAATTACCTAAGAACCCATTGAAGGATTTTATGGCCTAAGTTTGGAAACCTTGCACCTGAGAGAATGGTTCCCTCAGGTTTTCAGCGTTTCGGCAACCGAGAAACCCAAGGGGAAGTTTCCTTGCACTCGTCAGTCATGATATCCTGATTTGCGAAACCCCGAAATGAGCTCAACGAAATATATGGACTTCAGAGTTTCGTCTCCCGGGAAACCTAGGTGCGAGACCTCCTGTCTTCGCACATTATGAAATCCCAATTTGCGAAACTCTGAAATGAGCTCAGCAAAATTTATGGACTTCGGAGTTTTGTCTCCTGGGAAACCCAAGTGCGAGACCTCTTGTCTTCACACATCGCAAAATCTCGATTTGTGAAACCCCGAAATGAGCTTAGCGAAATATATGGGCTTCGTAGTTTCATTTCCCGAGAAGCCTAGGTGTGAGACCTCATGTCTTCGCACATCGTGAAATCCCAATTTGCGAAACCCCAAAATGAGCTTAGCAAAATATATGGGCTTCAAAGTTTCAACTCCTAGGAAACCCAAGTGCAAGACCTCCTCTCTTCGCACATCGTGAAATCCTGATTTGTGAAACCCTGAAATGAGCTTAGCGAAATATATGGGCTTCGGAGTTTCGACTCCCAGAAAACCCAGGTGCGAGACTTCCTGTCTTCGCATATCGTGAAATCCCGACTTGCGAAACCCCGAAATGAGCTTGGTGGATATAAGGATTTCAGTGTTTCGGCACCCAGGAAATCGAAGGATATGAACCCCTCATCTTCATACGTCGTGAAATTCCAGTATGAAAAACCCTAAAAGGTAGAGTGCCAGCATTTAATCCGAGCCATTGGTAAATTCAATGATCTGATCGGGTTTCGGCACTTCGAGAGATAGAGAGCAAGGGAACGCTTGCATCATGATTCCTCGAATCGTGAAAGCCGAAAGCACCTTTGGGCAAGGCCTATGGTCATAGCCAATGATCACATGGGGAAGGATAAGGGAAGGGAGGGTCTACACCAGGCCCCATAGAATTTCGGGGATTCTGTTCCTCGAAGAAAAGAAAAGAAAAAAAAGAATAAAAGTCTTAGTTACTGTAGTGGGTGTGTGACAAATTGGTATCAGAGCATGGTTACAACACTTGGCCTACTTGGGCTCATGAACGGATTGCACAAAGACTCCATTCGATGTACTCTTAACAGGAGTAACCCTCTATCTTAACCCCCTTAATCACACATCGAAGTTAAGAATGAAAACTCCTATTGTGTGTGTGCATGTGAAAGATATGAATTATGTGTCGGTTATGAATGAATATAAATAGTGACTAACAACAAGCGTTTTTATTTTGCACACGAGCGGATGATCAACCGCAGGAAACTGCAGATGCATAGAATGGTTACTCACCATGAAGTGGGGGATGGCTCCCACAATAGAGACGAAGATTCTGATGAAAGGAGGGTAGTAGGGACCCCTCCAGATCTAGCTGAGACTGTGAGGAGCCTCATGGTCGAACTACAGAGATGCAAGGTAGACAATGAGAGGATGATAAAGGAGCAAGAGAAGAAAACGAAAATTAATGCAATCATAATGCAGAGTTTATCCGACATACAAAGACAATTGCAGCATGAACCTGACACCAGTCATGCAGACCGAAGGCAGACAAAGAAAAGTCGAAGTCCAACTGAGATACAGAAATGTGGTATTATAAGTAGCCACACTGGGAAGAGCACCTCGAGAAAAGTTCACCCCAGAGATAAGGGACAAGCGTCGGACGATTCCTTTGGAAAAGAAGTTGGCAACTCGGAAGGATCTTCTAGCAGTAGAACTAGTACTTATTCCCAAAGAAAATAGAAGAAACGAAAGCTTTCCAAGAATCATAATCTCGAAGAATTCAGGAAGGCCAAACCACCCTCTTTCGACGATGAAATAAAGAAGGGAGAGGAAGTGGAGGCCTGGCTACTTGGACTAAAGAAGTATTTCAGAGTCCATGACTTCTCAGAAAATTTGAAGGCCCGAGTAGCCACTTTCAACCTAAATGGGAAGGCTTCCATTTGGTGGGAAGACCTTAAGAACATAAAAGGGATTCATGAAGAAGACCTATCTTGGGAACAGTTTGAGAAATACTTCAGGAAGAAGTATCTGTCGAAAACTTATTTTGACAGAAAGACTAAAGAATTCTATGAACTCAAGCTGGGGCAATGCACCATAGAAGAATATGTCATCAGATTCCTCGAATTGCTGAGGTACATACCCTATATAAAGGCAGAAAAGACAAAGGTGCAACGATTCATCAGTGGACTACCTAAAGACTATCAGAACAGAATTGAGTTTGATGAGCTGAAGACCCTAAAAGATACTATCCGAAAGGCACGATATTGTTATGAACAACTTGGGCATCGGACAGAACCTCGTGAAGGCTAGAAGCAGAAGAATAGTTTAGGATTCAAGAAAAAGGGGTTTAAATATCCCAGATTTAAAAACTATAAAAAGGACTCAGGGATGAGCCTCCCAACCTGAAGTGTACACCAGCAGAATTTCCCCTCTCTGAGTGAAAATAAACCTTTTGGATCTACCCCTGGGAAGATTGATAACCCAAAGAAAGAACCCTTAAAATGTTGGGGTTGTGGAGAAGAACATCTACTGAGGGACTGCCCGCACCGACAATAGAACAGTCAGAGAATTTACAACGTTCATGAAGCTACCACCATCAATGATGTAGCTAAGAGTGTGCCGCAAATTTATGTAGCCTTGGATAACAACCAAGCTGACCACCAAACTTCAGTGGTGGAGATGGAAGGTATGATCACCAACCATCTAGTGTCTATTCTAATTGACCATGGTTCAAATTTGAGTTATATAGCTCCTAAGGTTGTTGATAAGTGTAAATTATAGCCACATAAACACACCAAGCCATGGTTGGTACAGTTAGCCACTGGCACCAAAAGAAAGGTAGAGGAGGTTATACCAGCTTGCCAATTCAATATGGGTGAATTCCCCACCCAAGAAACCCTTAACGTATTACCCCTAGGATCGTATGATCTATTGATTGGTATGGACTGGCTAGCCACATATAAAGCCAAACTGGACAGTTACAATAAAACCTTAGAATGTGTAAGTGAAGAAGGAAGAAGGATAACCCTTCAAGGGATCTGAAAACCTGTCTCGGTGAGACGAATATCAGCCCTCCAAATGAGAAAGTATTGCAGAAAGGGATGTCCATTATATGCGATACAAGTGTTGGAATCAGTTAAAGATGACAAACCAAACCTCGAATACCACCCCCCCCTAAGAGAATATAGAGATGTATTTCTGGAAGAGGTATTGGGTTTACCTCCGAGAAGGAACATTGACTTCTCGATAGAACTTGCACCGGGAGTGGTGCCAGTGTCTAGGACACCCTACAGGATGAGCACACCTGAGCTAGTTGAGCTTAAATTACAACTAAAAGAAATGATGGACAGAGGCTATATCCGGCCCAGCATGTCTCCATGGGGAGCACCATTCATGTTTGTGAAAAATAAAGACAGTACCCTCTGATTGTGCATAGATTATAGACAACTCAATAAGGTAACCATAAAGAACAAGTACCCCTTACCCAGGATCGATGACCTATCTGATCAATTGGGAGGCGCTTCCATCTTCTCAAAGATTGACTTGAGGTTTGGATACCATCAATTCCGAATCAAGGGTGAAGACATCCACAAAACTGCCTTCAGGATGAGATATGGTCACTATGAGTTTGTGGTAGTACAATTTGGATTGACCAATGCCCCTGCGAATTTTATATGCTTGATGAACAATGTGCTCAACAAATTCCTAGACAAATTTGTGCTAGTTTTTATTGATGACATATTAATTTACTCCAATAATAGAGAGGAACATGAGGAACACCTTAGGCTTGTACTTCAAGTGCTAAGAGAACATCATCTCTATGCCAAATTCAACAAGTGTGACTTCTTCTAGAAGAAAATAGTGTGACTTCTTCTAGAAGCAAATACATTACTTAGGCCATGTCCTATCTGAAGAAGGAGTAGCAGTAGACCCTGACAAGATCAGGTCTATCATGGAATGGCCTACCCCAAAGGATGTTTCAGATATCAGATCCTTTATGGGCTTAGCAGGATACTATAGGATATTTATAAAAGGATTCTCCAAGATTGGGTGTCCAATCACTGCCCTCCAGAAGAAGGGAACAAAATTCACGTGGACACAAAAATGTGAAGAAAGATTTCAAACCCTGAAACATATACTGACCCACGCACCCATGTTGAAGATCGTCGATCCCGAAGATGACTTCCTCGTGTGCACAGTTTCCTGTAAGGAAGGGCTCGGAAGAGTCCTTATGCAAGGAGGAAGTGTGGTCTGCTATGAATCCCGAAAATTGAATGAGCACGAAGTCAACTATGTGACCCATGATCTAGAGATGGTTGCCATAGTGCACGCCTTAAAAATGTGGAGGCATTACCTTCTGGGAAGGAAGTTTGTACTTATGACAAACCACTGTGGACTGCGATATATGTTTAACCAACCAAAGCTCAACACCAGACAAGCTAGGTGGATGGCCCTCCTTAGCGAGTTTGATTTTGAAATCAAACATATTAAAGGAAAGGAAAATAAGGTGGCCGATGCCCTTAGCAGAAGTATGAAAACAATTCACCTGGCAGCGGTAAGCACCTGCAAGATGGATGTCAAGGAAAGATTCGGGAATGCACAAGAAACAGACACATTCTTCCAGACTGTGACCTCATACCTGGAGCAAGAACCCACAGGGATAAACTATGAAGGCTACCAGATGATAGATGGAGGTCTACTAACTTACAAAAACAGATTGTATATTCCAGATTGTGATGACTTGAAGAGGTTCATAATGGATGAACTACATAAAAGACCTTATACTGGTCATCCAGGATGCCAGAAGATGATCACGGCCACCAGGAAACAATTCTATTGGCTTGGGTTGAAGAAAGACATAGCTGAGTACTTAACCAAACGCATAGAGTGCCAACAGGTTA
>SNQJ01S0138881.1:37095-59036 GCA_010110895.2 Picea sitchensis | reverse complement strand
ACCTTAACCAAAAGCCCTCATCAATTTCATCATCCAAATATGATTTGTAACTCTGTAATAGACCTGGTGTATATGATCACATACCTACAAAACTTCCTTAACTTTCACAACAAGACAAACTTTTCTTTAGTCTCACATGACTAGTTTGGGATTAGTTAACAACCCTAACTTCAAATAATCATAACTATGTACCTGTAATGAATAAATATCTGAAAATAGTACACAATGTTCTTCAGTTTGTTTTATGCAACTCCTCCAGGTGTCACTACTTGGAACCTCTTATAAAAAGAGTTATAGAAAAAATGGCATACCTTGTTGATTTCTGACTTATTCTAGAGAGCGACTTTGTAGAGCATGCCCCACACATAATATTTGTTGAATGGATATAAAAATGTTACACATAATACTACAGACTATTCTATAACCAACACATTTGGATCTGTTATGAAGAATTTATGACATTTTTACCCGAAACACCTGTTTTAGACTAGTTTCAGGACTAGCCACAAACCCTATTTTCCATAGAGTGTAACTCCAAAAATACAACGACCCACAAGCTGAATTTTTTACCATAGATACTTGGATATGTTTCCTCAAGGGCCTATAAATTTCATGTTTTGAATCATTCTATAAATTTTTTTATTGCGAAAATGGTGAGATGACTTGTAAATAACATACCTTAGAAAGCATCATCAAAAGAATTTATCCTCCCTTGAATTCCGGCCTTTGTTTCTTCACCTTCCTCTGAAATTCATCTTAGATATCCTTTGGTTACCTTAGTCACCTATAGATATTCAATATGCTCAAGTGTGATGTAAAATGAGAGAGCCTTACCTTTTATTTATACTTGCCAAATATCTTCCTTATAAGCATCTTCTAGGTCACTTAACCCATTTCTAGGTCACTTAACCTATTTGTAGGTCACTTAACCCATTTCTAGATCACTTAACCTATTTCTAGGTCACTCAACCCATTTATAGGTCACTTACCCTATTTTCCTCATTTTTAGGGTTAACCACTTTCCATAATTAGAAAGTTCTCCATTACTTTATCATTCAAATATTCCTTCTTGACTTTGTCACCTCACTTTATCATTTAAATAATCTTCTTTGATTTTGTCACTTCACTTTATTATTTCAATAATCCTTCTTGACTTTGTCACTTTACTTTATCATTTAAATAATAATTTCTTCTTTGCAAACTCTTTGACTTATTTGAACTTTTGGGGCTTCAAGCCAACATATGAGGGTCCTCCAACTTCGTAAGGCCATAACTCTCAAATTGTGAGGAGCTATGTGATTTTTTTTGGCACAGGGGCAGACCTGGGGTTCAACGCTACAACATCGCACAAACAAAACCCTAACTACTAGCCCTTTCGGCAACACCTGCGAAGCAGATGAAGTCTCACTCGAGGTAGACGCAGGGGTGGTTGCATGACTCAAGTGTCTGCAACCTTAGTTGGGACACAGATATGTGATTGTAACACAACAAAACACTTAGCAATTATAGTTCATCAATACCCAATTTAGTTTACAACATAGTTAAACCCTAATAGTAAATCTGTGCAACATTCTCATAGATTTAATAGAGTCAAGCACTAAGCATACTAACATAGAGCATATCTAACATTCATTCACATTATTCAGTACTAAGCTACCATATTAGATTCACTCATCATCTAACAATGCACTAAGCATTTAATCATATAAATAAGAGAGAAACCGTAAAGCACAAAGCATTCAAAAAACAGGATATACGTGGTTCACCCCCACCTTGGGGCTATGCCCACCAACTCTTCATCTTCTTTATTAGCTTCTTTCAATATTCTTACATGCACAAAGCCTCAAGATCAACTTCACAGAGGACAAGAGATCTGCGCACTCTTCGCTAGATCCTCCTTCCCTAAGCTAGGTTACAACACAAAGCCTATATATGGTCTCTTACAGTTACTTGCACTTAGCTCTACAAGTCTCTCACAGTATGCACAAAGCACTTACAACTATTACTTGCACTTAGCACATCTTACAACTCTTCAATCACATAGATCAAACTTTAACACTTAGCACATTGACCTCTTCTTACATCACCTAGCTTTCTATTTATACATTACAAAATCAGGCCTAAACATGGGTAAACCCATGGGTCGACATTCCCATACCCGTTACATAAGACAAAAACCCAAAAATCCCTAAAAAGGGGCCAAGATCTCGCGATCTCCACTTTGTCTTGCGCTTCACCTTCGACAGCCTGTTGATGTCCCAAAACTAGGTCAAACATGACCAAGAATCCTCAAAACTTGGTCAAGGGACAACATGCCCCCAACACTCACCTGTGACTCGTCCTGAGTCACTCTGATCTGGGTAGCTCTGCTTCAAAAGCCTCGAGCTTGGCTCGAGCTGCTTCGACTTGTTGCTGTGCCACAACCTCCTATTCAACAAACTCTTGGATGACTGCTTTGTTGATAGATCCCTCTAGGCGTTGTTCAACTACACTGATGACTTGCTCTAGTTCTTCTCCTTGGCCTTCAATCTCTATGAATAGTTGGCAAGCCTCATCCTGTATTGGTTGGAGCCTCTGAGTCACTTCCATGAATCTGTTCTGAATGGTGTGGACCTGCTATTGAGAAGTGCATTGCTCTTGGGATCACTTCATTCTTTCAACAACTGACAGGGGCTTCAACTGGAACTGTATTGTTTCTGCTTTCTTCTTTGCCTCCTGGAGCTGTGATTCCAGTGCCTTTAATTCTAGATTCTCAGTGATTTGCTGATAAGTCCGGGCACTACGATCACTTAGTTTCTTACATTCCATGGCGAGGGCCTTGATTCTTTCATCTGCGTGTCGGTCAATTGCTTCTCTTTGATCCCTTACATCCTGTGGAGTTTTGGGCACTGTGCGAAGCTCTAAGTCTACTATTCTTTACTGTAGCTACTGGATAGCTTCCATGAGTAGCTCTACTTGATGCTTGACTCTGTCTTCTGCCTTTGGCTCTAAGCTTGTCATAGAGCGGAGTGCTTTGTCGATTGCTTCTTTCACGTCGAGTTTCTTTGTGAGCAACTTTTCTTTTTCTTTGTGAATCTGTGCTTTCTCCTCTTCAAACTTTATCTAGAGAGAAATCTTCTCCTGCTCTGCAAGTCAATGTTGTTCTACTATTAATTCTTACTCTTGCTTCAAGGCCTGGGTGGCTTGTTCAGTTTCTTCTTATGCACGATGAAGGCGAGCTTCGGTCACATCAACTAGTCGATGGAGTTGGGATGGCTCATCTCCCAACTCTGGTTCTCCCGATAGTAGGGGCACAATGGACACTGCGTGACTGGACTGAAGGGACTACTGTACCCCTCAGAGTTCGACCTTGATTCTGTCATACATCTCCTCCTGCTTGACTTCTTGTTTCTGTAAGATTTCCTGTGAGGTGTCGTTTACAACTGCGATGATGAAGTCATAGTCATCGATAGTGAGCATAGTCTTCATCTTAGTCAAGGTGGCTCTGGATTTATTCCGAGAAGAGGGTTTCAGGGAAGAAACCTTCCTCTTGTTAAAAGGGATAAAACTCATTTCTAGGTAGTGTTACTTCGCCTTGCTTCTGCTCATCTTCTTTTCCATTTATCTCTTCTACTTCGTCATCACCCACTCGACTAGGTGATACTGAAGCAGTCTTTTCTGAGGCACTTCTTAAGTCTTGGACTTCTTCAGTCTTCTTCCTTCTACTGGTTCTGGGTGTGTCATGTTCTTTGTGAGCGACCTCTAGGCTGTCAAGTTCGGGATCATATATCTCGACAGGGTCAGCGGGGATAAGGAAGTTTGCTGGCCAGTCCTTATTTATCTCCTCGAGGTTCTCTTCTGTGAGCTTGTAGTATGACTGAAGCTCCTCCTTATGTTCGTCTTCTCATGAAGTAATATAGATGATGTGTCGATCTGCATGAAACTTCATGCAAGTTTGAAACCGCTATAGGATGCTCAGCGTCATGCGAGGTTCAACTTCGATAGCCCTCTTTAGCGGGAGATAGTATGTGTGAAAGACTGCGTTCGACTGCCACTATTTTACCATATCACTCGAGTACCAGAGCATGGTGAACTTCGCAGCAAGAGGCTCGAATAGCTCAATGTCTAGGAAGGTCGCACCTTCCGACATCTCCCAAGCAACAAACACAATGAGGATCAGGAGCCAGCTAAAGTGGAACTCGTAGACTTGATCCTATGCTTCACGACAGTCTAATTCTAGCTGATTAACTAGGTATTTCGTCTAGTTCATCTGTACGCCTTCCACACATTTCCCTACGAGGTCAACGACAAAGCCTATGACCTGCGTGGGTCTATTCTTCCTTAATTTCTTTCCTGTGATTAATTGGCATGCTAGGCGCACTGCGCCATTCTGGATGGAAGCTACCTTGTGGCCTACGTACCCTTCTCAACATCGTTTTATGTATCCTTGATCTTCTGTGCTAACACGTGATCTGTGGCTTTCTTGGATAGAAGTCTTGCAGGTCGGGTCCTTGCATACTCAATCCGGTGATCCTATGGATCAACGTCAGATCGACTGTGATACGACGATCTAGCCATAAGTAGCCACCATGGTAACATAAAATTAGGATCTTGACACATGTGTTAACTTCCTCGTGCCTTCCAAAGTGTGGGATTTTCATTACATTCAACAAGGTGGACTGCACGAGGTTGATCGTCAATGACTTGGGGATTATTTTCGAGTTCTTCCCCTTCGTCCTGGTCAAGTATTTATACAGGGAAAGCATACTATGGTTCTTTCGGTCTCCTAAGTTGAAGTCACTGAACTTCAATGTTGTGATCTTGTCTTGCTGCGCTTGAAATGTGCATATTCCCTTCAGGAGGTACATAATAACCATGGTGTACTCAAAATCTCTCGACACACTATCATGACTCACCGCACCTTCTAGAGGTGGGATGTAGTCGAGTAATATGGTTGGGATTAGCTTTGCATTTTCTAGGTCATCTCTGTGCTTGGTTCTCTTTTTCGCTGTTGGTCGGGATGGTCCAGATTCGTGAGCAGTCAATAGAGAGGCTTGCACTCCTCTTGTCGATGACGCTTGTATAACCACAGACATTACTCTTTCAGTCATGAGGTCGATGAGTACCTCCTTCACAGACTCTTCGACTGCACTAAGTTGTTCGGACATACACGCTTATGGTTGAATATCTCAGGTTTGAAGAATAACTACTCAATGCAACAGGATGGATGGTGATAGCGCGATGATCACTGTGCGAAATCAACTAATTTGTGGGCTCAGATAATCATGGTTGGAAAAAGTGTTCCTAGTGCAAGGTTTGATGGAATAATTAGATAACTAGGCAATGTATCTCTCCAATGGGCGAGAAACCTTCATTAATTCAGTTTGGTCTGTTACGACGTGGTCCCAACGGTCTGATGGTGGGATTTTTGACCATAAATGTCGTTCTACCCATTTGGGGTATCAGTCTAATAGTTATACTGTTCCCAACCGCTATATTGCTTTGCCATGGCGAAGTGCCATGTGACACTATTCTGATATCCCGACGAAGTTCCAATTTTGTAAATTTTCCTTCTATGAAGTTCCCTTTGGAACCTTCTATAATTTTTTGATCTTTGATCTCTTCTTGCTTAGTTTTCTATCCTTCTTTCCAGTGAGCTTCGTCTCAGTATTCCTCTTTCCATTTTGATTCTTATCTCCTCTTGGCATAGTAACTTCGCGTTGTTGAGATTATTTCCTAGGATTCAAGGGAAATACTTCTTCTCTATCTGGGGTAGGTGCTTCAGTCTTCTGTGAGTCTTCTTGTGTTCTTCCAATTTTGACATCCAAGTCTCTGGTTTTAAATAGATTTGATCTATTCTCCTGTTCTGCAATCAAGTGTGTGATCCTGCTAGTCATGAAATCTTTCAACTCTTGCTTCTTCTGCTCTAAGACTTCTTCTTCTTTCCTTATATCCTAATCCCTTTCAATCCAAGGTTTTCCTAGTAATATAGCAAATGGGGCGTTGTTCTCAATAAATTTAACAATTCAAATTCTTCCTCTGTCAAAGTTCCATGGGCTCTCATAGATATCTGGGTGAGATTTCAACGCAGGGTTATCAACTTCCCTCTAAATAATCCTATTCCCCGCAATGAAGGAATCATAGCAGTCTTTCCTAATTTTCTCAAGTTCTTTGTGTCATAATATTCACCTGTGTTTTTTCATCCAGAACACAGTCAATGTCGAAGTCTCCTATTCTTTCTTCTATGCACTCTTTTTCTTTGAAGATCTCTGATAAGTTGATATTTCGGTGGTCATTCAGGGCTTCTTTCATTTGCAACAATATATTCTTTGATTCTTTCAGTGTTTCTTCCATGGTCTTAGTTGCTTGACCTTTCTCATGGTCTTCCTGTCTCATATTCATTTTTTCAAGCCTAGCTATCATTCTAGGGCAATCTAAAACTTCATGGTCCATAAATTTCCAACAAAGACAACTAGATTTTCTACCAGGACATTCCTTAGCTAGATGTCCTGGTCTTCTATAACTGTAACAAAGGGTTAATCCTCGTTTTCTTTTAAATGATCCCCAACCTTTCCTATACTGCGCACTAGGATCATAGTAGCTAACCTGCAAAAAAGTCTTCCTAGGATCCTACATCCATTTGTTAGTCCAAACATTCTTTCTATGCATAGGTATAACATATCTTTCACTATTCTTATCAGATCTACTTATATCAAATCTTCCTTCTTCTAGCTGTGCCCTACTTTTCAAGCTAGGAATTTTTTTATCAAACATACCTAGATCCATACTTTTGAAACGAAAATTTCCACTTATCTTACCTTTAACAAAGCACAAATCGTTCATATCTTACCTCTTCTCTTCAGATCAGACTTCTTTTCTTAACACAGAGCTTCAAAGATTAAGTAGAATACTACGCACTAGGGAAATAGATCTATGCACGAAGCTTTCACAGTTTCAGGTCAGATCTTCACACAAAGATCCTCTTTCCTTAGTTCCCAACAATCACAGTTTCGGGTCCCGACAATAGAACCATTTGTTGGCATAGGGGCAGACCTGGGGTTCAATGCTACAACAACGCACCAACAAAACCCTAACTACCGACCCTTTTTGCAACACCTGCGAAGAAGATGAAGTCTCACCCGAGGTAGATGCAAGGGTGGCTGCAGAACTCTAGTGTTTGCAACCTTAGCTGGGACACATATCTTTGACTGTAACACCTTAACAGAACACTTAGAAGTTATAGTTCATCAATACCTACTTTAGTTTACAACGTAGTTAAACCCTAATAGTAAGTTTGTGCAACATTCTCATAGATTCAATAGAGTCAAGCACTAAGCATACTAACATAGATCATATCTAACATTCATTCACATTATTCAGTACTAAGCTACCATATTAGATTCACTCATCATCTAACAATGCACTAAGCATTTATTCATATAAACAAGAGAGCAACCATAAATCACCAAGCATTCACAACACAGGATATACGTGGTCCACCCCCACCTTGGGGCTACATCCACCAAATCTTCATCTTCTTTATTAGCTTCTTTCAATCTTCTTACATGTACAGAGCCTCAAGATCAACTTCATAGAGGACAGGATATCTGTGCACTCTTCGCTAGATCCTCCTTCCCTAAGCTAGGTTACAACACAAAGCCTACATATAGTATCTTATGGTCACTTGCACTTAGCTCTACAAGTCTCACACAGTATGCACAAAACACTTACAACTATTACTTGCACTTAACACATCTTACAACTCTTCAATCACATAGATCGAACTTTATCACTTAGCACATTGGCCTCTTCTTACATCACCTAGATTTCTATTTATACATTACAAAATTGGGCCTAAACATGGGTAAAACCATGGGTCGACATTCCCATACCCGTTACATAAGCGAAAAACCAAAAAATCCCTAAAAAGGGGTCGATATCCCACGATCTCCGCTTCGTCTTGCACTTCGCCTTCAACAGCCTGTCGATGTCCCAAAACTAGGTCAAACATGACCAAGAATCCTAAAAAATTGGTCAAGGGCCAACAACATTACACATACCACCAGACATGGCATGACATGTACTATCCATATAGAATAATATTACCTTCAAATATATTAAAACTCATACCATTATACATGAAACAACCTTGGGTCCATTACCCAAATCTTTGTGCTACCAGAATTCGCTACCGGACTTTCTTCAAGGGTTGACATCATTGACAACCAATCTTAATCAACAACCTTGTCTAAAGGTAGCTACAACTATCCAAAAAGTCATGTGCACTAAGAATATTGACAACCCCAATGGGTGAAGTAAAATAATCATATTCCATATCATGATGGAGATTCTAATCAGTGTTGGTTGGAGCTAATTGGATCACCTTATAGGCAATATCTACCACACTTAGTTACATACTTTCTCCAAATGATTCTACTTTCGAAGGATGAGGTACTGTATAATTTTTGTAAAAAATATTGAAAATATTGGGTGCAAAAAGATTCAGGTTTGGCATTTGGGCAACAACTTATAATCTAGGAAAATACAAATTTGGCTTCTTTTTAGATAGTTTTTGCCTTTATATCCAAATTAGGCTCTTGGCCTTTTATGCAGGGTTTAATTATTTTTAATGCTCTTGGCCTTTTATGCAGGGTTTAATTATTTTTCATTAAAAATATTGGGCCTGAAGGCCCAATCTCCAATTATTCGAACCAAGTCCATGAGCTATCGAGCCAAGAACCCAAAATCAACACTAAAGATAGTGCCCGAGTCACCAAGCGTAGGTCACATGTAAGAAGCCTACAAGGGGTACCATAATACTTAATGCGTCGATATAGTTCTCTGAGGCCGGTGTGTAGAAATGCAAAAAAATATTAGTGTGCTAACTACGTGGGAAAATCGTAAGCATATGAAAAATAAAAACGCAGTGCCCAAATGCCTTTTGAATGATTATACACATAGGTTTTCAATATGACCATCAGTTACATGGATATTTTGATAGGTTCCAAAATACATTTTCCATGGATAACTGGAAGGCCAATGCCAAGCCATCAAAGGGAGGAGCCACGAGGGCCACACTTTGCACTATGTGTCAATGGGTGCATGCTTTGTCGATGCATGGCACTGGAAATGTATTGAGAGCCAGTCGAATGGACCATTCCTTTGTTGTTTTTCCCAAACACAAGTGTAAAAAATACTAAGTGTTGAACATATGTGAACTTGTCCAGAAAAACACCAAGGGAGTTTTCAAGTGCCGCCCTGATTTTCCTCTGATGTTAAGAGGTTGCTGCATGAGATGTTGGATCCTCATCCCAAGAAATAAATCACTATTCTTGGCTCATGGAAGTTTCATGGTTCAAAGGGATTTCAAGCCCATGAAATTTGATACAAAATACGATGATACGATTAGTAATCTTGATGATATGGGTTCGATGTTGAAAACTTCTATCGAGAGCACAAAAAATAAGCTCACATGATTAAATTCATTTGATATAATTTCTTATTCCCAAGGATTTGATCTATCAGGTCTATTTGAGAAAAAAAAGTTGTAAAATGCAAAATGCTTCACGTTTACTCTGCCCATTTTCAACATTGTCTCAAAGTTTGAAGAAATATCTAAGCTTGAGAATTTCAGTGATAAGAAGACATATTGCAAGGTGAAGTTGTAGGGGTTTGTGAGAATCACAAAAAGAACATAGATCTCAATTCAAGATGCTTTGAAAATATTACAACTTAAGTTTTTCGACTATCGAGTGCTTAATCTTCTAATGAGTGGAATGACAAAGCAACATGTATGATTATGAGGAAGAAGTCTTAAATAACAATTTCAACATTTTGTGGCCTTTTTTTCCCTATTGTTGCAGACCAATTTACAGAGTTACGAGAGGCTTTGGAGAAATTATAACTAAATCATGCAACATTAAAGTTTGAACCTAAAACATCAAGTGCAATGGGATTTGGTTTTCAATGTGGGTTTCTAGGACTGTTGCATATGGAAATTATGCAGAGAAGGGAGTATTATCACCTTAACAATTTTTATATCGGGATCTAAAAATTTCCGAGGTTCAGCGAGACGCTATACCATAGTAGAGGCGTGATAGTTTAGGGTGCTTGGCTATATCCCACGGCATATGAACGAATATAGCGGAGGTGGGAATGGAGTAACTCGACGAACCGTCGATCTTGAAGAATCTCAGATCCATGGTCGAGGCCCACATTGGAACAACAAATAGCACAAAACTTAACATCGCAAAGGCAAATTGGGGAAAACCACTATGGTTTTGATGGGGAACACGTGGTGGTCTTACACATGCATCGGGGGAGACAACGGATTGCTCAAAACCAATTTTCCTATGGACTCGATGTCACGTGGTTTAAAATGTCACATCAATAACTCGCGAGAAGAATGGGGGCTGGTCAGATCACCTCACATCACCAGTGCAGGTACTTTCCCAGATGACGCACCAAAAGGATGCCGTTGCATAACTAACTCGAGGCTCATCATTCGAAGTGGATTGATGAAGCGTGGCACACCAATGTACTATGACAGTAATTCGTGATCAAAGTATAAAAAACGATCAAATCTCAGATATGAGATCATTTTATCCTATTCTGGGAAATTTCCATCTTATGCGTAAGAAAAACAAGCTCGGCCTGTGTTCTTGAAATTCTGTAAATTGAAAGGGTGGCCAAATCAAGGTCTCTACAAAGTCCGAAAGGTATGGATAATACCCATCAAAAGGTGTCTGGCGCGACTGGGTTCTCAGCTAATGTACCAAGCAGGTCAATAAGTTAGGATGAAAGATGGGTCTTGCAGATACCGGTGACTAAATTTCATACCGAACCTGAAACTAAGACAGAGTCGGGAGTCAAATTAAACCCTGTTATTAGGGATATCATCATAAAGGAACACGTGGAAAACACCTGCCACCTAATCGCAAATAAGAAGAGGAGCAAAAGGCGGAAGACAGAGGCCAAAAATGAGATGATAGAAAGCGTCGGGGAAAATCTCGATTGGTGGAGTACCCTGGAGGAGGAAATCTCCAAGATGAGGTGAATCATCAGGTAAAATTTTGGTGTACTTCAGAAAGTTTTGGACAGATGTCGGCTTAAGAAAAGGATGTCCTGATATGACAGACCATTTACTAATGGTCCCTTTAAATAATACAACTATTCTTCCTTTTTGTAACTTGTATCTGTTTTTAGAATTCTGAGGAAGTCAGAACGTTTTAAATTCCACACGAAATTCCTCTATATATGCTTGGCCTCATGAGTATAAAAAGGGGGGGAGAAAAGAGGAGCCTGCCCTCTGTGCAGGAAAAATTTGTAAATCTCTGGGGCTGGAATGAATAAATGGATGCAAAGGCAGATTTTGGACTTTTTATGAAAAGATTCTAATTGGTGGTGTTATGAGTCTCGTTTCTCTCATAGTGTGTGTTTCTTGTTATTATGTATTTCATTTTGCTTTCTTCTGTTTAAATTGAGAAATCAAAAGTCCAGAATTCATTATTCAATGCTCTCGACTTGGCGATTTAGACTATGTTTGTCTCTTCTAAACCATTTCAGAATTCATTACTATAATGCTCTGATAATAGTTGTGTGTTTCTTTTCTTCTGATACCATCTAAATTTTCAAGCCTAAACTCAGAAGTCACTTCCTCATTTATCCTTTTCCTCTTAATTGTTTTTATGATTTGGCAATGCATCCTACATTCTTGACCCCATAGCCCAAAGGTCATCTTCAACTCTTCAACAATTTTATTAAAAACCTCAAAACAGACCAAATCTAGCCACCGATTTCCATAGATATATCAAATGACACGAGAGATCCCTCTCTGAGTTGAGCAGGCTAGTGCCTCAGCTCTAAAGTTGGTTGAAACAGTTACCTCTATCATTTTTCTATTCAGCCAGATAGATTTACAGAGTGCTAACATTTTGGCGCCGTTGCCGGGGACGAAATTTAAAAAAATTCCCTGGGAAGAACGACATGGTTTAGTTCTAAGGTCTGAGAGCGACAAACACTTAGGCACACATTGGCTATATTCCTTCTATGGCGACTCCACTTTGGATCGAAGGAGACTCCACAAATAAAAGAATCCTGAATTTCCAAGAGGCGACCCTGCTCTCAATGCTTCAAGCGCAAGACATAAACTTCACTGAAAGATGAAACCCCTTGACAGGGGCGAGGAAAGGCATCATGAGGGAAAACATGTACTCAAAATGGGACCTCTTACTGAGCATTTTACTTTTCCTTTTAAGTTGCCTTTGCTCCTTCCTTGAGCATGCCAAACAAACTTTCTTTTACCTATTGTATCTTAATAATGATCATGAAAGACTTGCAATTATATTTCCTCCTCTAGACGTTGCACATGCATACCCTCACCTTGTCGCTGGTTCTGATAAAAAGTTTTCACCTGGGCCAAGCAATGACAATGACCAAGTTGATGAATCCCGTGAGACTCAGACCAATGTTTCTCCCACTGTTCTTGGTCCAACACCCCCTGAGGCCCGACATAGATATATACCCTTAAATATACCCCAAACCCTTCATGATTTACCTCTAAATTACTATGAATACCTACCTATGTTCGATGGAGAATCAGACATCATCTCGGCCGAAAATAACATTCAAGGGTTTGAGCATTTTATAGATTTATTCGAGATTGACCATGATGATGTGTGTATGAGAGTTTTCTCTCAATCCTTGAAAGGAGACACCAAACATTGGTTCAAACATTTGCATCTAGAAACCATCAACTCATGGGTAGAATTGAAGAAGATATTCTTAAAGTTTTGGGGAAAAGAGAAATCCTTAGATCAACAAATCAATGAGTTTTATGCCTTGAAAAGGCACAACAATGAAGCTATTTCTGTGTTTAGTGTAAAATTCTCTAGCATATATTATAATCTATCAGAAGAAATTCAACCCTCTGAAGCTGCTGCCATGCTCCATTATGCAACTGCTCTTCATCCAATTTTTTCTTTCCTCCTGATGGAAAGAAGACCTGAGTCCTTACAACAAATGTTTAGGGATGCTCAAGACATTCATCACAACATCCAAGCATGTAATCTGATCCAGAATGAGGAGTTGAATGCTCAAGAGCATGAAAGCAAATGTGAATAGGAAATAGTTGATTGGAATTTTGAGCACAGAATTGACGATATCATAGGTTCTCGTGAAGCTTCCAATGGAAATAATTTTGCAAAGAACTGTATTCCACTTGTTGAGAGAAGGGATGTCGATCTAGCTTCTGATCTGTCCCATGATAAGCGAGGGAATTATAATTTTATGTATTTATTCATAGACAATCAACAAGATGAGTTTACAAATCAGTCTGTTGAAGAGCATGTTGACGTCCTAGAGTTTTTCTTGCTAAATGATATTTCATATGCTAATGATTTACCTATATATGATGAATATGATGACGATTGTGATGATGAATCCTTAGAGAAACCAACTGCATGTCCCCTATCATAATTTTTCTTTCAACGGTGTAATGAAATGACTCAACCTACATATCATAGTTACAAAGAAGAAAGTGTTGAATTAGCTGAAGGAAATTCTTTACCTTTATGATTTTCTTTATTCAGATTGTTGAAAGAAAATCCTAAGATCATCATTGAGGAGAGTAAATATGTGCTTATGAAAAACCATGCCAAACTAATGAAGCAGAAGGACAAGGTATCACAACACTCTTTTCGTATGCCTGAAAACCCTATCACTTGTGCTGAAATACAACCAACTGTTGGTGACAAAATCGAAGGCGGTTTCAAATCAGGTAAGACAACCCTACCATTATGTTTTGCTTCCTTTTAATTATTGAAGGAAAATATTTGTAGTATCTCAGGTCAGGAATCCTCCAAGCATGAGCAGAGTGGTGATGATGATATTATGAACGATCACATAAAGGGTCATGTCAGCTCAAATTTGCAGTCTATGTTCAACTATCAGCCTGAAAAGGAAGAAGAAGTTGCTCCAGAAAGTATTATTCAAGGTCATTTTCTCTCTCCCGAAATCAATATAGATTCTCAACATGAAAAGGTGTTTCAAAGTATTTTCTCTTCCCTTGAGAATGACGTCGTGGTTCAATTTTTAAACAACATAGACATGGATGAAGATTCTGAAACTGCATCTATGGAAGTCTCCAACAATAAAAAAACAAATGACATAGATTTTCGGGAAAGAAACGAAGCAGTATATGCCACTTTTCCATTAGAAATACAAAAAGATACTAAAGAGGCAGTGGTTTTATTTTAGTCATTTGAAAATCAGGGTTTTGAAAATTCATCTATGGGAATTCTAGACTGTGACATAATGTGCGCTGTTGGCTTTTCACATTTTCTAGAAGATTATGAGCAGGAACTTATTTCAATTACTTCGTTTGAAAGTCAAAATGGTGGTCCTCAAACAAATTCCCAGAAATTCAATGAAACCAAAGCAGAGTTGTTTGATGAACAAGAGGATAGCCTTGATGCATATTATATGGCTGCCATATTTGAAGATGTGCAAGAATATATGAATATTTTTGTTGATATGCATGGACAAGCAGACAAACCTATCATTGCCATTTCATTCGAAAATGTTTTCAGAACAAAAGAGATAGGGAAAAAACAACTAACACTGATGAAAGATGCTTTCCTTTTGATTTTTTCTCATCAAGGAGAAATTATTTTTCATGGTTTTCAAGATCCGGTGGCCATCCTATTATAGTATTTAGTGAAGGATGAATTTGTTTCATTCATAAGCTCAGATTTTGGATTCAATTTATTTTTTCAGCCGCCATCTTTTACATTTTTCTACCAACTTAAGAAAAATGTGAACAAAGGAAAATCAGGAAGCCAATTGCTTGATTGGCTGCATTGGCACTTTAACATCACTTGATTGAGTGGTCATCCCAAAAATTTTAGGGTAGGTAGGGATGTGAAAATAAGCTTGTCGGTCAAGCATTGTCCAGTTTGAGTTTTCTAGCACTAAATACAGTTAGTTTTCAATAATTTACTTAGACGTCCTTTGTTTTCAGAGAGTACATCACCAACTTCTGACTCAATATCTTTAAGATCATACCTTGACTCCATTTCCTAATGGTTTCCTTCTCTTTCTTGTCCTACCAACCCTTTTAAAACAAAAACAAAACCTATCTTATTGCAAAATCTGACCTCTGTGTGCTTATTACTAAATATTTTTGAGTAATTTCAGTCTTTACATATTTGAGAGAGCCCTCTCTAGTTGTATAGGTCAGAATACAACCTAAAGTGGTTTGTGGTTGTCTCTGTGGTTTCCCTCCCACAACCAAGGGAAATTACAGAGTGATAACATTTTTGGCGCCGTTGCTGGGGAACAAAACTTAAATCTTCCCTAGGAGAAAAAACAAATATTAGATCTGTTCTCTGATGGTGAATCGAGATCATACACAAATACAAATGTTTATCATTCACCTGATGATTCCATTGTCAAACAATGCATAATTCAAAGCACAAATGGAGACTCCATTGTGAAAAGAATCCAGAGTATAAAGAGCTTCTTGGCAACTCCATTGGTTCCATAATGTTGATGTTATCTTCTAATCCAGGTACTTCATCAATCAAGACAACAGGATTTGTGGCAGACCTTGTTTCTCTTCAAGATTTTAGGGGATGGATTTATATTTTTTTTAATGATCAATGGTACAAAGATATTGGTTCAACTTTGTTTTCTTATTTAGACTCACGTAACATCTTTAGTCAAGAAGATAAGTTTGATTGTTTAAAGAAACTTGTTAAGGAACTTGAGATAGAAAAATAATACTTGTTGGTTTAAAGAAAGTCTCAAGATTTTCTTTGTCAGGACATTTCTTTTGAAAATATTTATGGTCAACAACAGGAAGTGTATGAATCAAAAACAAATGAGGCATTATTGATGTATTTAGAGAAGTATAAAAGAGGATACGAAGATGCAGTAGCTAATATCCATAAGCAATATGGGTTCAGTTCAAATGAAGAGAAGCAGGTTGTTGCATCTTCATTTGAAAATGATGATAACGTTTATAATGAAAAGCTTGATGAATTAAAACAAGGGGCTACATCTAAAGATGCCAGTTTCTTTGTTCTTTTTTCTCATCAACAGGAAGTAACAATTCATATTTTGAGTGACCCTTTTGTAATTCCATTGGAATCATCGAGGAAAGAGAAGTTTACAGTTTTCTAGTGAAGAGGGGACACAAAAGTTTTCATTGCATAGAACCAACTATGACCTAACAATAAATTTTAGTCTAACGGGGTGTTGACTACTTCATCTTCAATCAAAATAGTCTTTTCACCTAATTCAACTGGAAATGAAACAATGATTCTGTGAGGCTTGAACATATGACCATCAAAATATTTTAACATGTTTTTAAATTGAACAAGCTCTAGAGAACCTAAGGCTCTCCCACATGACAAGGAATGCAAGTGGAGGCTCCTTCATTGACGATAGTCTTGAAGATATTAGTCCCATGTGAAATCACTTGAATTTAAAAAACAATTTGGTGGGGGAGACTAGGACAAATCTAGTCAATGTAAAAAGTAATTAAGTGAGTATCCAAGGTATCGAGTCTACCTATTGCAGATAACAAAATTTGGAGAACTTTGAGGGAAGACATGACACATGGTTCCTGGGATAAATCTTCCATAATACTATAATCATGGGCAACCCACACATTTGGATTATGTGTTGAACTTCAAAGAACACACTTGGGTGGGTGAAGCACTGTATCAGATGATGGATTCTCTATCTGAAGAGTGACACCAACTTGGGAAAAAGATTGATCCTTATCTGAAGGACCATTCTTATGATTCTCGTAATTACAAGCCCATATTTATAAATTAACCTTCTAAGTGCACATGTAGACATTTTCACTCGATGTGTTGCCCCCTTGTAAAGGTGAAATGTTATGGGACTTATCGGTGAATGTGGACATAAACAGATCTCCCTAGATCCACCTAGATCTAGAACAAAATAGAACATAACATGACGCTTTCCCTAAGCTCTAATCATTGAGTTTACTATTTAACAAGAGATGAGCAACATACCGTTTAAATATAGCTTTCTCTTGTCTTTGTCATCCTAACTAGACTCTAGTGCTCCTGTGATGTTGGATCTGCAAGGGAACACAAGGCAACCAAAGTGAAAGCAATATAATATACTCAAAGAGAACTTATGCATGTGATCAGGGAATCATACAATAAAGCAAAGCGAGTTTTATGGGAAATAAACATATCACTGTATTATATTAAAGTGAAAGTCGAGATTACAACCAAAGCTTTGATGTTGCAATGTCCCATTTCGATTACCCTTTTCTCCAATACACACACTTGCTTCGATCTTGAATGAAGAAGATCCACAATAACTTGATGAACACAAATGAAGTCTTCAAGAATGAACTGAAGTAGAGTTCCTCATCCAATTCTTAGCCTATTCAATATTAATCTTGCTTGAATCAACCTTATCCTTTTCCATGAGAAATCCCTCTTTATATAAGGGAGAGAGAGATGGTTAAAGAGATTAGGATAATCCCACCAAATCAGAGAAGCAAGTATTATCCCAACCATATGGATGCCACCTCACCTTCTAGAAGATCCCCTTTTAAAACTTTCGTGAAGCTTGACCTTTTCTTAGTCTCTTGACATCGTCGCACCCTAACTATGGAGTAGCCCACAGAGACGTCGCACCCCAACGTTAGGGCATAGGCCGATGATCATGCATTGTCGCACCCTAGCTATAATGCAGCCTACGATGAACCTCCTTAATAGGATTTTTAGAAGGAAAAGCCAATCACTTTCTTCATGAAGAGAGGCTCTTTTTGGGAACATGAAAAAATATTGTTAGTGGATTACCAAGATAACCAAAATAATGTGTAACAAAATGGCCCCCAAAGTATGAGGCTAGAACTCGTGACAGTCGAAATACTTTGTCGAATTTGTGTATCAGAAACAAAGAGCGTACCGGTTGAGAACCTACAAATAGTCAATCATCGACATAATAATATAGTATCGTCCGAGGTAGGCATTCCCATACTCAGATTACAAAATTTGAAATAATTCATGGCCACTAAATATACACTGTGGATCCACGTCTTTATGAATCTTCATAGCCACCCAGAATACACTGTGGATCTATGCACTAAAATGACATAAATTTGGACATAGCCACGAGACATACAAAGTGGATCCACGTGTTAATACAAATCATGAATACTCTATCCAATCCTAGACCATAATTGTATGACCCAGTACAAATCATGAATACTCTATCCAATCCTAGACCAGAATTGTATGACCCAGGGTCTTCATTTTTGTCATCCCTAAGTATGAATCTAACCATGCGATTAAAGGTGCTAAAGTCAGACATGGTAGAAACCACTTGATTACCGATCAATGATGAGAATCATTAACACATGTGAGGGAAATCATCATTGATTTCAATGACTCCCAAGGTACCCCAATACAATCCAACGAGTGTGAATAAAGGAGTTGAAGTCGAACACTCAATGGAACCTTCCAATCAAGGGCCAATGATGTGAACCCACTGTCGAAAGCGAAGAAACCTGCCATTGAGGCATGCGGGCTCTAAGGCACTTAATGATTTCTAATTCTTATTCCTGGATAATGAGTTGAAGTCGATAGGAAAAGACTCATCACAGGAGGTCCTTGATGTATCTCCCATCAATGACATGAAATAAGTAATAGATTTGAGATAGATCAGAGTATGAAATGATTCGAAACTGACACAAGGAAGGCCGACATGGTAGAAAATTTATAACTACAGATGGCTGACTCAATAGGAGGCTTATTAAGGCTGGAATTATCTTGAACATATGAACGACACGACAATGGCCTTGGCATCATTGAATCAAGGATGACCCAACATATGAACATGTAGAAGGTCGAATGAGAGACAAATGGATTTCCCAACCCAAATACAATGATGAAGGGGGGTGTCATGTTCAAGAGCGACTTATTACTACCACTAACATGGATACAAGGACACATTTCTTTCCCAAATTTTCCCCACCATTTCTGGGGAGTACCTATTTATTTTTACGCAAGCTTGAGGAGGATAACATATGCTTGTTGATGTAAGCTCATCCTTCAGATGAGTCCCTCAGAGTATGTTTAACGAACCCTAAGAAGGAGTGGTTCAGTCCCATATGGGTCTTTTGATGTTTGTTTAACGAGTCCAAAGAGAGAAAAATCGATGGTTTTTCATGTTTAGAGAGTCTGTAAAACACTTAAAGAGGACTCCACAAGTTCCTTTTTCATAAGTTGATCCGATGAGACTGAAAAAGTGATAACCTACCTCTCATCAAATTTTTTCTTCAAATACTTTTATGAGTGTGAAAATAACAAGGTCGCTCGACAATCTTTTTGTTTTTATGGAGTGTGAAAAGAGGTTAAAGGATACTCCATGAATTTCGTTTTTCATGTTACCATTGCGAGTACGAAAAAATGACAAAACTATACTCGGTTACATTCTCATTGATTTGCGAGCATGAGATGGAACAAAACCTAAGATCATATTTTTTCCTGAAAAACTCTAAAAGGATCTCTACATGTGACAAAGGTATAAAAGAAAACCAAAAGACATATCCTTATTCAATACTCCACTCCTACGATTTTCATCTGCAAACAAAAAAACGCTTGTAATGTCATTAAAACATTAGGGTTTCGGTGGAAAACATAAACTAATATAAAAAAAATGAAAAAGTAAAAAAGTAATAAGAATGGGTAAAAACTTCTTTTTACCATTTCATTGTTGCTCCACCCAAACTTTGTTCCAAAACCCCCATTTTACCTCAAGTTTCCACTGCGGATTGCTTGAGGCATGGTTGATCATTTGGCGAACGGTCTCCACAGGACATGTAATTTTCATCTCCTTCAACTTTTCATGGATTCATTTTTTCTTTTCATTAGTTAGAATTGGAATTTTGGGTTGCATTTTCAAGGGTACCTGCACATGAAGGTCATCCTAGGTGCCCTGTATCGTGCCCTTCGATGACTTAGGATCGTCGCAGGTGGCCTTTAGGCTACAATGTGATGACTCCCCATTGTACGGGTGTGCTAGCCTGTGATGTGCGCAAAACAACAAATGTTTTTTGATGCATTTGCCAAAAAAAATCTCCAAAGAGAAGATGAAGGTGCTAATCCCTCTTTTATGTCCCATTGCAGATCTTCAAGGTAAAAAATGATGGAATGGAGAGATAGAGAGCATGAGGAAGAAGATTACATTGCTGGGCATGACCCGAGAATGATAAATTCCCTACGACAATGTGGACTGCTAAAGTTTTTCAAGATCCAGGGCACGAGGGCCCAGTTGAGATTACTGGAATACTTAGTTCACATGTGGGATGTGAACCAATAGGAATTTCGTGTGGGGGCACACATTTTGACAATAGATATCAAGGATATCTATTTCTTAACCGTTTTGTCTCTCCATGGGGCCCGAGTTACGTTGAAAAGTAGCAGGAGAGGTGGCGAGCCCATGAGTCACTACATTAGTGAACATTGCATACCCGATACACAGAAACATAGCGGCAAGGTTGCTATTAGGGATGCTTGTGACTTACCACTACAGATTTTCCTCTACACTATCACGTGCATGGTAGGGAGTGCAACTCCCCATATAGCTCTTCAGAGCTACTTCTTGATCTAAAAATGAAGAAGACTTGTATTCTTGAAATTATTTGCAAGTAAAATTTATGTGTTAAAATGCAAATGGATCAACTTTGCAACACAAATTTAATAGGATTTACTCATTCAATATGCATATAAACAACAACAATAATAGTGAATAGAAAACACATAACACAACAAATGATAAAGGAGTTCACGCCTCTCTTGGGCTACATCTCCTGGTCCAGCTTCCAAAGGAACATTTGTATTATTTGCTCAAAGTGCTAAAACAATGTTCTTTACAATGCTCAAAATTCCAAATTGACTGCTCCAATGGATTCAGAACATCCAAAAACCCCTAGCTGGGATTTTTCGGCACCTCGTTTGGCCAAAAATTGAAGAAGATAGGCTTCCTGGAAGTCCCCCTTCAAACTTGCTGTCTCTGCATCTACAAAACGCACCCTTATTGGCTCAACCTAGCCCACATGTATATTTAAGCATAAAAACTTAACACCAGATGCAACTGCGTAAACCGTGCAAACTGTAGGACAGTTACGGGCGCACCTAGCCCCTAACCGTCAAGGGCAAGGTCGTATGACCCATATGACAGCGCGCAAGTATAAACATAGGTCCCCGTTCCACAAGCCAATGGTTAAAGGACAAGTGGCGGGTTGTTTTTATAACCGTTGGAACCAAATCAAAATCCAACCGCGCGCGCGTGCCAAACGGTATATCTATGGGTCATATGTTAATGCAATGTGCGACCAAGGGCTGGGGCTAAACCCCAGCCCAGTCGCACCCCAACTATCCACATATGTAAACATATATAAATATATTGCCATATATATAACAAGGACCAACCAGTGGCGCACCGGTTGGTGGCTCTCCCTAAGTCTCTCCCCCCTGCCTGGAGGTCGCGAGGTCGACTCCGGCCAACAACATAATTTTAAACCAATATACATGTGACACGTGGTGGCCATTGATTGGGCCACGTGTCGCCAACCCGTTTGCTGCAAACAAGCCATGTCACATGCCAACTATCCAAATAACTGCCTGCCATGTGTCGTATGACCTACCACGTGTCGTACAACCTGCCATGTCAGTGTCTGTACGGACTGTACAGTCATCATCCCTTTTTTTCCTGTTTGTCATTTTGAACAGAACACGATATCTCTCGCTCCCGACGTCCGTTTGAACCCAAACAAGTTACGTTGGGTTCGTAACGACGAGGCATACACTCTCGTTTGATTTGAAGCGATTCCAAACACTTTGAAGTTTTGAGCAAAATTTGATCCCCTGGATCACACCTCCCCATTGAAAAGATTTTGGACCTCCAAA
>SNQJ01S0138881.1:18226-34248 GCA_010110895.2 Picea sitchensis | reverse complement strand
ATCAAATCTTATATATATATTAAAAATGATCAACAATATAATTTACCACATATATTTATCCATAGATTTTTTTAAAGTGTAATTGATATCTATCTAGGTCAACTACAACTATTCACACTAGGCCAATTTTAATAGTTCATAGCCAACTCTCGTGACAATTCTCAACAATTTTTCATAGTTCATACACGTTGTTTGCAATANTTACCACATATATTTATCTATTAAAAATGATCAACAATATAATTTACCACATATATTGATCCATAGATTTTTTTAAAGTGTAATTGATATCTATCTAGGTCAACTACAACTATTCACACTAGGCCAATTTTAATAGTTCATAGCCAACTCTCGTGACAATTCTCAACAATTTTTCATAGTTCATACACGTTGTTTGCAATACATGTCCAACTTTAGCGATGTTTATGTTTGCATTGTTTATGAATCATTTGCGTTGAACTATTCTACCCATATTTTCAAACAACAATATCAAATAAAATCATGAGAACAAGGTCCATGACCTTAAAAAAAATGAAAGAGGGTTATGGCATAAGCACGAAAAGGGCTTTCCAAGGTTAGAAATTTAGTCCAAGTTTTGTATAAGGGTCATGGATGGTATGAATTTTATTGAAGTTGATGTCATTGCATGTTGGGATTCATAATACTTAACAGTATAGAAATTACGTTGGAGAATCTGTTTGAATTTTTAACCATAAGAAATAGTTTCTTGGCAATTTTATAACATTATTAAAGCTGGGCTTTCCACCATTAAAGTGTGTTGGGACTAAATTTTAGAGTTAGAGATGATATTTCTTCCTTGTAAAATGTGGAAATATCATTCTTAGTATTCCAATTAGTATTCTCAGACTTAAATGTTTGTGTCCCTTTAAAAGAAAAATGTTGAAATTTAGGTGTGCTCCAAAGTCAAAGAGAAAGATATTATTTTTTTATCACATGAATCATGTAATATACACTTATGTCAATTAATGAACATGTTTTTGTAGGTGAGTATCACTACTATATGTCGTCTTCTTGAATATAGGTGTATGAATGTTATTTGGGGTGTGTTAGTAACTATGTGTTTTTTTGTAATTTGATCTAATTAAAATATGATTGGTTGAATTATTAAGAATTCAATGATTGAAATTCATTCTTATTGATGTTTAAGATGATTTGACAAGTAAATATTTGATAATTTCTAAAGATTTTGAATGTTATGAGGTGAAATTGTGAGTGTCTAATGATACCATATGATGAAAAATAAGCACAAAATAAATTGGTTGAATTATTAAGAATTCACCAAGGATTGGAACTCATTCTTCTTTAATATTAATTGGTTAGTATTGATTCTTAAGATGATTTGACAAGCAAATATTTGATAATTTCCAAAGATTTTGAATGTTATGAGGTGAAAGCGGAAGTGTCTGATGATACAATATGATGAAAAATAGGCACAAAATAGAACACTACAAAAATAATAATTTTACCTACCTTGCACACTTTCATTAAACAAAAGAATATGTACAATATAATCTATAGTAAATAATCAAACAACAATAAAGTAGAATTATTTTATATATCAAATCCCACCTAGAAATTATGATATCGTTATGAATGTACAATGTCAATCTATACAAAATAATCTTAGGAATTTGTCTCTATTGATTACACATTTATCAACTAAATGAGACAATGAGAATCCAAGTCCATCAAAATTGTGCATAATGTTACAAGAAATATTGACATAGATAAAGATAAATATAATAATTACAACTAGTTGATCATTAGGTTTCAATTGCAAGTTGAATGTTAGTAATTTTTGATTCACCTTTTTTATCGAGCATCTTATCCTAAATTAGGTGGATTATATAGTGTTATTAATGAATTTTTTTCATAACCATAATCATCGAATGGTAGGTGTTGATTGATGCCATGTTGAATTTCCAATGTAGGGGCAACTAGGTTTGATCCAACATAGGATAGTTTCAACACATAGGTCTTAATTGTTACTCTACTTAATATGCATAAAATTCAATAAGTGGCTACCCAAATTCAACAATAGTCCTATCACAATAGTTAGTGTTTATGAAAAATGGATTTCTAAAGGAAAAATTCCCAAGCAAGGAAACAATAAATTAGCATTAAAATCATTACACAAGTTGCAGTTAAGTGGTAAATCAAGTTAGCTTTCGTAAGATCATATAAATGTATCCAATTGTTGCACTAAACTTGTGATATCTCATAAATAACTAAATCTAGGGCAAATTATCCTATGCAATGCTAATTGTGCTATCTTGTAGTATCTCATGTGAAACTATTCATCTTGGGAATTTTTTCCTAAATAATGCATCTTAATAACATACTCATAGGATACAAATGTAAGATCACTGTAATTAGTCCACCATTTTTCTTGTAACATTTCCTTTTCAACCTGACTGGGAATCTTGCCATAATTTTGCTCCTATCAAAATATGAAACATGGAAAAATTAGACATAAGATATTTATTATTGAATGGAAAAGTTGATAAAATAAAATAACATAATCATGATATTTACAAAAGTAGGAATCCATGCATTTAATCATTTTTGGCCACTATGATGAGTGGCCTTTCTCTTTACAACCCTAGTATTTGAGGCCTTAAACTAACTCTCTCTCTCTCTCTCTCTCACACACACACACACACAAACATACACACATATCTATCTATCTATCTATGCACGGGCACGAGTACACACACACAAAATTAGGCACAAATAAATTTTCATTTATTAAGAAAATTGAAATGATATTTTAAGAAAACTTCAATACCTGTGCAAACTCCTCACTAACCGCCCTTTTCTCTTCCAACTTCTCATAGTTTTTTACTAATTCTTGTCATACCTTTATAGGTATGTCTATTGGCCTTCTTTTGTTTTAAGTCTATCATACTTTTTAATGTTTTTCATATTTTACTATGGTTGCAATGAAATCTCTTGAAATTATAGGACATTTGCAATTTAAACCTATTTACAAACCAAATCTTACCAAACTTTGATTGCATATCTTATATCGCCATATTTTTTAAAGCTAACAATATCTTAGAGAATGAAATATGGATTTGACCTCTAAAATGTTGATAACAAGCATCCATTAATCTATTGATAAACACTTTCCCCACAAGTTCTTTGGATCTCCCTACTAACAATATCAAATTCTATTGTTGTATCATAAGTATATGTGCATGATTGATATAACGTTGATGTGGAAGAGGAATGTTTGGTGCCATGTGTTACAACTGCATTAGTTGTATCAACAACCAGTTCCTGAACATTACTTGTGATTGCTATTGATTTTCTTATGGATCTTTTGCTTGATTGTAGAGTGCTTAGGAAATCAATTGATTCTCACACTGCTTGTTGTTCTTGAATTTGGAGGTTTTTTTGGGTTTCAAGTAAATATTTTTGGAAGAACTTAGCTATGGTTCTAGATCAATTTTTTCCACTTTTCCCCCATCCCAAATATCAATTCCAGCAACAAATTTGGATCATCATATCCCCATCAAATGAAAAGAAACTTTTTTATGGTCATAAATTTCGGTTATTTTAGGAAATGTTTATTTAATTAAAAAAAAAAAACACCAATTAAAAAAATATCAAATTATGTGTGTGTTTTGAGATATTTGGTTGCATACCTTTTTTTCCTCTACAATAATGCCCTAGATTTTGCCAAAATAGAGACTATCCTATCTCGTTGTTATCCATGCCCTACCTTGTTAATGAACTCATCTCCTTCTTTTCATAAAACCACAACTAGGAGATGGACTAACTTAAGAGAAGACGAGGCAACTGAGAATTATCTTTCTCTTCAATAAAATCACTACCAATAGCTTTGTTAAATGGTGAGGTAATAGAACAATCTTCCTCTTCCTCCAATATATAAGAATCATCTTGATAAATGTCGGGGCTTCGTCAACGTCCTCTTTCCAAATGCTTAGGTTAATGGACTATTGAAAATACATGATTTCCCATATACTCCCCTCAAAACTTTAATGTTGTTAAAAATGAAATTTGATTTTTGGTGGTAAAATTATTATATTTTCATTTAATGCAATAAGAACAAATTAACACTGACTTTAGCACTAACCTATGAAAACATACTAATTTTAATGCAACTTAATGAACCAAAATATAAGTGGTTTGGGGTTGAATCCAACACTAACTACATTGGAAATAGTGTCAACTTAGTGTAATTTGATATAAGATGCACACGGTTCGTAGTATGTAAGGCTAAGAGAATGCAACAAAACTTATAAAATACCACAAACCTTTCTAATCTAGATTGCATGATGTGTTTTCAATTCAAGGAACCTTGTGACACATATTAAATTACCTTGGTTAGTGAGTTCATTCACATGTTTATACATATAATCAAAGTGCCTTTTCTTTTATACAATGCATCAGCTACATTTCTAAGGAGGCTAGTATACATATTTGTTGAAATGTCAACTAAAGAGGATATATTGTGATATAATTATCGTTTCTTATTCCCATTAAAAAAATATTTAGATAATTGGTTTATGATACTTGTCAAATTCCATTCCGCTCAAGATGAAATACCTATATACCTGTATTATTTATGATACACCATCTATCTGGTTGGGGTAGTTGAGTATTCAGTTCACATGTCCCCATAGATAGTGAGCTCAACAATCAAAGAAGGATTTGATCCAACACCAGTAGTATGTGTAATGTCCTCGACCATCACCCTTACTATCGGGAAACGCTACTATGTGGAATATATATACATATATTTATAAAGATTATGCATTAAATCAAATTAACACATTTACGAAATTTAACCAACAATATAGAGTAATCACAGTACTACTGCTAACATACATAATTAAACAGAATTAACAGTAAATATCATTGCAATAGAATACATGATACATTTCAAGGCACAGACATGCATCACATATAAATTAAGTACAAAATTAATACTTATCTTTTAAACTGGTGTAACACCACCAACTATGTGCAGACCTTCCACAAACCTCCCAGCTTTAGACCGTACTTCTCATCACTCTCAGTAGTAGGTCACCCCCGTGATGGGACTAAGCTCCACCGAGCAAGGGAATCCTAGGCTAGGAAAGGTCAACGAAAGACACATAGTTTATGAGGAAGGATTCTCTCCCAGGAGCCATTTATGCCCATTTCTCATAGACTCTCATTCCCCACATGCCTATCCCACCCCAGAAGTATACACCTTCACTGTCACCAGGACAATCCTTTGGCTGCTAAACCTCCCTTTCCTTGGGCTTCAACAACAAGACGGATCATAATTATTCGAGCTTTGTGGCAGCTACAGGACCCCTTCCAGGAGTTCTCACTTCCTCCGCACACTCTCTCACCTGGAGACAGTCGCCCACATGCCTGACAACCTGCTTCTTCAACTCTGTTCCACCACAAGGATAATAACGGAAAGATTCAACAAGGAAAACATGATGGTAGCCAATCACGCTCAACCAAGGGATTGCGTGGCCACAACAACCCACAGTGATAACACACATGACACAGACAATTACAATATGCTCAGGTTTCACAGAAGACATCAAACCAAACGGTTAAACATGAACTCGGATTGCAGTGTGGATACATTAGGTTCACAAGACACACAGGAGACACAACTCAGTCCATGGATTACCGATTTCATAATGCGTGACAAGAAAATTATGCAGAGGTCGATGATGGAGGCCAAACGTAGAGACCAGGCAAAATTCACAGGAATACACTAGTCGGTCACAGAGGTCTCATGGTTTCGGGTTTCAGAGATGCGTGATGTATACAGTGATCAAGCATCGAGGTAACACAGTTTAGAAAGCCAAAGGAAGAATGGAGGACAAAACCCCATCACGACTCAATTCTTGGGTTAAATTGCATGTGCCTGGGCTGAGACATGTCACCCATGAAGTTGCATGCACTCCATCAAGTATGCATTCCATTTATCTAGGAACTTAGGATAAAAATGATACCTTTCACACCACTTTGGAATAATAATAAATTATTATTCAAGGACTTAAGCCCTCCAACTTAGCCCCTCTTCCAACCTTTCAGCCCCCTCTCCCTTACCGATTCTGTGGAAGCTTAGTTCCCCACCACTCTTTCTTTGTGGTCGGTCAACACGTAGCAATGTTCATATATTATATTAATGATATACATAATTACATATACAAAATTAGGCTCCTTGCCTTAACACTTAGGCTCTCCGGATTAATAAACACATAATCCCACCAACTTATCAATACTCAACTCACCAATCTACAAAACATGATTACAATTCATAACACATCAGAGGCACTACCAAGGGATATTACAATCTCCTCCCCTTATTTTTGCACTATCCTCAGTGCAACTTTTACACAACATCAAAAAGACTTCCAAAATCTTCAAAAAAGATGCGGATATTCTGCCCGCATATCATCCTCATGCTCCCATGTCACGTCCTCAGGACCGTACCAGGTCCAATGGACCTTTACAAGCCCTATGGCTCAATTCCAGACCTTTATATGTGCACATGATGGACACCTTCTTGCTCCACCTGAATCACATTCCAATCAATTACATGATTAACATCAAGTATATATTTCTTAAGAAATGAAACATGAAACACATTATGTATAGTCATGGATGCAGGTAATGCAAGCACATATGCAACTCGCCCAATCCTTTCTAGGATTTCAAATGGCTCAAAAATTCTAGCTGCCAACTTGGAGCAACTTCCCAACTTCAGGGAACTTCTATGGGCTTTTAATTTCAGGAAAACATGGTCACCCACTTTAAACTCTCTCTGGGTTCTGTTCTTATCAACATAACTTTTCTGCCTGTCTTGGGCAACTTTCAAATTCTGCTTAATTTTTAGCATTTGTTCTTCCATTTCCTTGAGCAACTCTGGCCCAACTACTGCCCTATCAACTAGATTATACTAGCTTATTGGAGTATTGCACTTTCTGCCATAAAGTGCTTCAAATGGGATCATCTTCAATGATGCTTGAAACCCATTATTGTAGGTGAATTCAACCAAGTGTAGGTAGTCTTCCCATTTAGATGGTTTGTCCATCACATACATCCTTAGCATTTCTTCTATTACTCGATTCACTTGCTCCGTTTTCCCATCAGACTTAGGATGATAGGCTATACTAAAGTTCAGATTCGTTCCGAATCCCTTGAATAAACCTTTCCATAAATTTGAGGTAAATTTCGGGTCTCTGTCAGACACAATTGTCTTGGGAATTCCATGCAATCGTGCCACTTCCTTCATAAAGATATCAACAACGTTAGCTTCCTTGTGAGTAGTCTTTAATGGAATAAAATGGGCAAATTTTGTAAGCTTTTCCACCACCACCATGATTGAATTATGTTGCTTGCCTGTTATGGGCAATCCTGTGATGAAATCCATTGTCACTACCTCCCACTTCCACTCAGGAATGGGTAAAGGCTACAACAACCCTGCTGGGTGCCTGTGTTCATCTTTAACCTTCTGACACTCCATACATCTGGTGATGTATTCAGTAATATCTTTCTTCATACCTGGCCAAAAGTAATGGCTCTTGACTGCTACCACAATTTTCTGATATCCAAGGTGCCCAACATAAGGCACATTATGCATTTCATTCAAAATCATAAGTTTCAAGTCTTGGACATTAGGTACACAAATTTTGTTCTTGTACATAAGTATTCCATCAACCTCTAATTTATAATTCTCCACTTTCTGTGGCATCTTACCTTACTGTAGCTTTGCTATCAAATCCATGTACTACAAATTTGTATTTGCAGCCTCTAAAATTCTACCTTTAATATCAGTTCGGTACATGCTAATGGTTGTAGCATGTAATTCATGCACTCTCCTGTTGAGTGCATCATCCACTTTATTCTCCTTCCCTTTGATATGCTTGATATCAAAATCGTACTCACAGAGAAATTCCAACCACATACTCTACCTAGCATTCAAAGTTGGCTAATCAAACAAATACTTTAGACCATTATGGTCTGTCCTCAGTTCGAACCTCCTTCCCATGAGGTAATGTCTCCATTTCTTTAGAGCATGTACTATGGCTACCAACTCCAAATCATGAGTTGCTTAGTTCCTTTCGTTCTCTTTCAAATTTCTAGACTCATAACAAATTACAAACCCATTCTGACCGAGGACTCCTCCCAGTCCTTCTTTGCATGCATCTGTACACACTACAAAGTCTTCATTCGGATCTGCAATCCTTAGGATTGGAGCACTGGTTAACAATTGCTTCAATGGTTGGAAGCTTCTCTCACAACCCTCTATCCATTGAAACTTCTTCTCCTTCCTTTGCAAGGAAGTGATAGGGTGAGCTATCCTCGAGAACATTGCGATAAAACTTCTGTAATAACCAACTAGACCGATAAAGGATCTGAATTCCATCACGTTCTTTGGTGCTGACCATTCTATGATGGCCTCAATCTTCTCAGGATCTATAACTATCCCATCCTTCGAAATAATATGCCCCAAGTAATGGATCTGCTCCTAATAAAACGAACACTTGCTCAACCTGGAATATAGCTGGTGCTCTCTTAGCACCTGCAACACCATCCTAAGATGTTGTTCATGCTCTTCCTCCAACTTGGAATACACCAGAATATCATCTAGGAATACTATGGAAAACTTGTCTAGATAGTCCTTGAATAAACCATTCATCAGGCACATAAAAACAACGGGTGCGTTCAACAACAGGTGCGTTCGACAACCCAAATTCACCACTGTGAACTTGTAATGACCATACCTTGTCCTAAAGGTGGTCTTGCTGATGTCTTCATCCTTTATCCTTACCTGGTGATATCCTAACCCGAGGTCTATCTTCAAAAATATCTTCGCATCCTTCAACTGATAGAAGAGGTCATCAATCCTCGACAAAGGATATTTGTTCTTTATAGTTACTTTGTTCAACTCTATGAAATCGATACACAATATCAATGCCCCATCCTTCTTATTTACGAATAGGATCGGGGCTCCCCAAGGTGACACACTTGGGCGTATATACCCCTTCTTCATAAGCTCTTCAAGCTGCAATTGAAACTCTTTCAGCTCTAACGTACTCATTCTGTAAGGATCTTTTGACACTGGAGCTACTCTAGGAATCAAGTTTACAGAGAAATCAATATCTCTTTTTGGAGGTAGTCCAGGTACCTTCTGGAATACATCTTCAAACTCCTTTAGTATCACACGATCTTCAATCTTTGAGACTTCATCCTTAGATTCTTCCTCCACACGGGTTGCAAATAATTGACAGCCTTTTCTGTAGCACTTCTTCAGCTGCATTGCTGAGATTTCTTTGATAGCAAAAACTATGGGAATTCCTTGGACTATTTTCCAATTTCCTTCCTCATCCAGGCAAGTGAATGCCTTGTTACGATAGTCCAAAATGGCATGGTGTTGGTCCAACTAGTCCATCCCAATTAGATAGTCATAAGAACCTAAAGGAAGAACACTCAATTCAACCTTTGTGCTCAGTTCATTCATGTCCACAGGACAAGACTTAACCAACTTAGTCACTTTTCTCTTGGTTCCTGTAGCCAGCTGCACTAACCAAGACTTTTCATGTTTGCTTATCGATAATTGCAAACTTTCCACCAGTCTAGGATCTATATAAATATGGCTAGCCCCTGAATCAATTAAAATAGTGAAGACATGGTTGTTGATCATAACTTCTACTTCAATCACGTGTAACTTATATTCAACTTGCTTGTTGTCCATAGATGCGTAGATCCTTAGCATTCTACTGCCCATGTATTCCACTATTTCAGCTTGCTGAACATTATGGACAACTCTCACTTTATCATTTCTGTGGGGGAAATCTCTATACCTATGGTTCCCTTTACAACCCCAACATTCCATAGGTGGCGGCCCACCCACTTCAGCCTTCTTGGGTTCTCTAAAAGATGGTTGTCCCCGAGGACTATTCCTGAAAAAGGGTGGCTTAGTTCCCTTCTTCCTTTGATCCATCTTGAATTTCTTCTTGTCTTCCCAAGCCTTCCGGAAAGTAGGCTTATCATATTGTTGTTCATACAATCATTTCTCTCTTCTTATCATTTCTTCCATAGTCTTAGGGTCATCATACTGAATCTTGTCACCAATGGAAGGTGGCAATCCACTCAGATACTTTTTAATCTTGATAGTGTCATCCTTGATGAACAGAACATACTTCAGTAATTCCAAAAACCTTTGTTCGTATTCATCAATGGTCATGTTTCACAACTTGAGTTCAAATAACTCTTTCATCTTTCTGTCATAATATCTTTTAGTCAAGTATTTCTTCTATAAATACCTCTTGAATTCTTTCCAAGTGACATCTTTCTCTCTAATGTGTTGCACCTGCACAAGATGATCCCACCGTATGGATGATTTTCCTTTTGGTTGATACATCACAATTCTTCCTTCTGCATGAGAGGAATAGTTCTACAGTTGGAAATATTTCCTCATGCCAAGAAACCATGTTTCCACATCTTCCTCCTTCTTATGTTCTCCATCAAACGTAGGAGGCTTAATCTTGTTCATTTCTCCCTTTAGTTCATCCACTCCAGATCTCCTATGCTTTCTGGTAGGAGATGGGCTTGAACTACTGTGTGCCCTCCTTTTGGAGCGAGCTTGGGAGTGATGATGGTGTCTAACAACACTCCTTGATTTTCTTCCCTCAGAAGTCTAGTGACTACCTGTTTTGCTTGAGTCTCTCTCCTTGTCCAACTTCTTTTCTATTCTCTCCAGACTCTTCATCAATTTTAAGTTGAATTCTCCTTGCTTTTCCTTATCTCTCATGATATTTCTGCTATCTTCTCGATGAGTTTGGGCATCTTTCTGCAATCGTTCAATGATTTTCATCATAATCCCTTCCCTATCTATCTCTTCTTTATGTCCATTAGAGTTCGATCCTTCAACTCCCAAATGGACATCCATTCCTTTTTCTTCATCCTCGAAACTGGAAGCAGTCCGTGCCTCTTCCATTTCTTTTGCACTCAGTGGAAATTCTATTCACTTCTGGCACTCGTTAAACTTCTGCAAACACAATGCGCAAACAACCAGAATTTGTCAGGCCATTATTCCTTAATAAATCCCACAACATTCATAAACAAATCTGAGTCAAGAAAACATTCATTTTTCATTCTCTGTGATTCTCGTTCAATCAAGAATCCCCACAGATTTCTTCTTTTGGAGCTCTTCTCTTCTAAGTTTTCGGGCACTAGCCCCTTTCTCTTAGTCCCCAACCCACGCGACCATGGGTTGTAACCAAGCACTAGATCAATAAGAGCTTACTCGAGCCTTCGATCTTCGACTTTGGAAGATTTTCAAAGCACAAAACAATGATCACTCAGAGTTTTGAGTTACCGAACTTGTGCAGTAGGGTGTATCAACGGTCCACATCTACCCAACATCCAATGACTGACACTCATTGTGGGACCTTAGGCCTGTGAGTTCTGGGACTTCGGGACTTCGAAAGATTTCACATCCACACACTTTGAACCATTAATATCTAAACACTCCCACATCACCTTAGGTGACATTATTACGTTACATCACTTAACATTTTCCTAATTGCGGGGGCATGCAACGGTGGTTTGGAGTAACCCACCTTTCATCCCGCAATTCTTTTAACGCTGACACGTAACCCCTCAGTGAAACCATAGTTTGGATTGCGAGACCTCCTTGGAGAATTAGCTTCCATGCAACTTGGGTCCCCCCAATGCCTCCTGGCCGTTGATCTTGATGTATCATGATAAACGCCATTGTGGGTCCTCCGACCTTTAACTACGTTACATAACCTCGGGCCCCACTAACCCTACTCACAGAGGATGCCACATGGTCAAATACTAGCGACTAGTACGTGGCCCATTCAAATGGGTGACACTCGTTACGTTCCAAATGCCAATTCAATATTCCACGGGTTCTAAACCCATTGGCATGTGACACACATACCATGTGTCCACGTTACATCTAGGTGACGTCATCTGAACCCACCACGTCTGCTCTTTCTCTTCAGAACTTTGAACTTTGGGAGTTTCAACTCCTCTATGCTCGCTTTTTCCAGAAGTGCTTTCTCCTAGAGTTCACGATATACCGACGCGTGTCCTCCCTCATGATCAATGACTATGTGTGACTTCGACACTTCAGGCTTCGGGAGTTTCAAACTCATGGAACTTTCCTCTTCCCAAAGTACTTCCACCCGAAGTACACGATCTCTTGACGCGTGTCCTTCACAACAAATGGTTGCTATCTACTTTGGGACATCGAGAGTTTGTCACACTCCACACTTGAAATCCTCCGAAGTGATTTTTGTTAGTCTTCCTGGACACAGATCTAAAGGTCAGGCTCTTTCCCTACGATCTACGATGTATATCTCCTTCGGAAGTGTATGCCTCATTGCATTCAACTGGTCCCAATTGTCGAACTCTGAAAGGCTTCCAGGATAACCTTCCTGCACCTTCTCTGGATCTGACAGTCGTAAAGGACTCTCCCTTTTGCCAAACAGATCCTATGGCTTCAACACCCCAAGTGTTGAGCTCTCTCTCTCTCTCTCTCTCCCTGTGGTCAAATACCACGTCGACTATGGTTTTATTCTACCGCTACTCCTCCTGAGCTTCGTAACATGACCAAGTAACCCCTTGGCACTCAGAAACATTCTAAGGTTCGAAATTGGTTCATCCGAACACCATTTCCACTCAAAACCTTGGGTCCAAAGACCACTTATCTATCCCATCCAGGCTCAACATTGAAAACATGGCTCTGATACCATATTGTAACGTCCCCGACCATCACCCTTACTACTAGGAAACACTACCATGCGGAATATATATACATATATTTATAAAGATTATGCATTAAATCAAATTAACACAGTTATGAAATTTAACCAACAATACAAAGTAATCACAATACTACTGTTAACATACAGAATTAAAAAGAATTAACAGTAAATATCATTGCAACAGAATACATGATACATTTCAAGACACAAACATGAATCACATATAAATTAAGTACATAATTAATATATATATTTTAAACTGGCGTAATACCACGAACTGCATGCAGACCTTCCACGAACCTCCTAGCCTTAGACCGCGTTGCTCATCGCTCTCAATAGTAGGTCACCCCCGAGCTGGGACTAAGCTCCACCGGGCATGGGAATCTTAGGCTAGGCAAGGTCAACGGAAGACAAACAGTTTATGAGGAAGAATTCTCTACCAGGAGCCACTTATGCCCACTTCTCACAAATTCTCATTCCCCACATGCCTGTCCCACCCCAGGAGTATACACCGTCACTGTCATCAGGAGAGTCCTTCGGCTACTAAACCTCCCTTGCCTTGGGCTTCAGCAACAAGCTGGAAAAAAATTCTTCGAGCTATGTGGCAGCTACATGACCCCTTCCAGGAGATCTCACTTCCTCCGCGCACTCTCTCACCTAGAGAGAGTCGCCCACAGGCCTGACAACCCGCTTCTTCAGCTTCGCTCCAACACAAGGAGAACAATAGTAAGATTCAACAAGGAACGAATGATGGTATCCAATCACACTTAGCCAAGGGAATGTGTGGCAACAAAAACCCACAGTTATAACACACACGACATAGACAATTACAATATGCACGGGTTTCACAGAAGATAGCAACCCAAATGGTTAAACACGAACTCGGATTGCAGTGTGGATACATTGGGTTCACATGACACATAGGAGACTCGGATCAGTCCACGGATTACTGGTTTTAGAATGCGTGACAAGAAAATTATTTAGAGGTAGATGATGGAGGCCAAATGCAGAGAACATACAAATTTCATGGGAAAACACCAGTTGATCACAGAGGTCTCACGGTTTCAGGTTTCAGAGCTACGTGAGGTATGCAGAAATTAGATGCCGAGGTAACATGATTCAGACAGCCGACGGAAGAATGGAGGACGAAAACCCATCATGAATCAATTCTTGGGTTAAATTGCATGTTCCTGGGCCGACACATGTCGCCCATGAAGCCACATGCACTCCATCAAGTATGCATTCCCTTTTTCCAAGAACTTAGGATACAAATTATACCTTTCACACCACTTTGGAATAATAATAAATTATTATTCAAGGACTTAAGCCCTCAAGCTTAGCCCATCTTCCAACCTTTCATCCCCCTCTCCCTTACCCATTCTGTGGAATCTTAGTCCCCCATCACTCTTTCTTCGTGGTCGGTCAACACACATTGATGTTCATATATTATATTAATGATATGCATAATTACATATAAAAAATCAGGCTCCTAGCCTTAACACTTAGGCTCTTCGGCTTAATAAACACATAAGCCCACCAACTTATCAATACTCGGCTCACCAACCTACAAAAAATGATTACAATTAATAAACATGATTACAATTCATAACATATCTAGGGAACTACCAAGGGATATTATAGTATGAGTGGGCCCTTCATTTCAAGAGTGAGAGTAAGGGTGAGAAATAACATCATTGCTGAAAATGAGTGCTGACCAGTTATTATATGGATATTTGGGATCACATAAAGGAACATGGGTGGGGTAATTCAAAAATATCCAATCGCCCATAGCACCAGCAAGGACTAATGAACAAACAAAGGCTCATACCTGAGAAAAGTTCATACCCGACCTCATGAATGTATGAAATAATAATAATAATAATAATATATTTTTAAGGTCATGACCAATCGAGACACTAAATTCCACGAAGTGATTTGACTGTTAAAGTCTACATAGGTATACATACCCTACCCACTTTTGGATTTGAACCAATGACCTCCAAGGATGAAACACATGTTATTAACCATTAGGCCCACTCAGGTTGTGATGCATGATAAAAGATGGAAAAGCCAACAAGGTAAAATTATGGTATGTCCATGTAACTAAAATGCACACTACCACTACACCAAGTATGGATAATAGCATATATAAGAAGAATAAATATAATTAAGAGAAAGAATAAAACAGATGGGGGCACTTGCACACCTAAATGCCCTTACAATTTCTAAAAGATGGATGAAGACATCTCCAAAATTAGTAATCAAATGGGTAAAAACATTCATTTGATTGACACTATCGTTATGCTTACATGTGAGGGGGAGATCTGTTTTAATACAACTCCCAACTAACTTAGTGAATAATCATTAATGTGTGTAGACAACTCTCAACTAACTTATTGATGAATCGTTATAGTGTGTGATGCACAATTTCCAATTAACTTAGTGATGAATCATTAGTGACTTAAGAAATATATTAATGATTATATAGACAAAGTAGATCAACTATTTTCCAAGAAGAATATATAGGATTTTCTAATGCCTCCCTCCTCCTTCGTGGGTCGTGTTGTGTGTGTTGATTAAGGTTGGTTGTCATTGATGCAACCCTTGAAGAAAGCCCAGTAGCACAAAGGTTTGGGTAATGGACCCAAGTTTGTTTGATGTAAAGATGACTCATTATTATCTTTTCATGGTTGATAATAAGTAGAAATGGATGAACTCCAAAGTGGTCCCCTTATGGTGAAAGCCTTCATGGGAAGACGCTTTGCGGATTGAGTTATCCTAGAAGTATGGTTAGAGAACCCATGATTATTTGTGGAATAATGAGATGAAGGTCATTTAATTTGTTAGTGAAACTATCCTATATGGATAGTGCTTGTCATGCCATTTCCGGTGGTATGTGGAACGTCACATAACTCCTCACGGTTATAGAGTTATGGCCATGAGAAGTTGGAGAACCCAGGCTTGGGTAATGGACCCAAGTTTGTTTGATGGATAATGGTATGAGTTTTGATATATTTGAAGGTAGTAATATTCTATATGGATGGTACATGTCATTCCATTTCTGGTGGTATGTGGAACGTCACATAACTCCTAACAGTTTGAGAGTTATGGCCTTACGAAGTTGGAGGACTCTCTTATGTCATCTAGAAGCCCCAAAAGGTCAAAGTAGTCAAAGTGGTTTAAGAGATTTTAGAAGGTAAATAATAAAGTGAAGTGATG
>SNQJ01S0138880.1:27542-52826 GCA_010110895.2 Picea sitchensis | reverse complement strand
GGGGGGAGGTCTGTATTTCTGTGGAAGATTGGGGATATCTTTCTGGTTTTGAGGAGTTTGGTTTTGGGGGTTTTGGTGAACCATTGCAAGGGACACCGGGTTGCTGGGGGTTTTGGGAACGGGGGCAGGATTTCCTATGGTATCCTGGAGCTAGGGAGCCGGATAGGCTGCTCCTAGCTGGTTGGGTGGTTCGTCGATTTGGGCAGGGTTTGGTCAAAGTAGCAGGCTGGGAAAAGAAGCAAAAAGGACAGTTGGATATTGGGATAAAAACATCAGCCAGAGGTATCTATATTCTGTTATGTAATATATCTATATTCTGTTATTTAATTTATTAGATTGTTGTTCATAAATTTATTTATGCTGTTTATATGATGATTAATGAATTACTTATGCATGGAAAGAAATTTTATGTGTAATTGTATGAATTTTATTAGGCTTTGTCAATTTTCGGTCACTACACATATGGAAAGGAACTTAACAGAAGCTAGATAGAGATGCAAAAAACAAAAAAAAGCCTAGAGAAGGAGTATCAGAACCCGACTTCTAGCTTGTGGGGTCCTGCTTGGTATTCCATGTGCTCCTTTCCTTTATCACTTTTTTCGAGCTTGTACCTTGCCTCTCCTGGAGTGTCATCATCATCATCCTTGATTTGAATGATGAAGTCTCGCATTCCCTTAGGGTGTTGGTGTTGGGTTTCCTGGCGGACTCTGAACTTGATATCAAACTGAGAGTGACAAAAGAGATCAAAATTTCCATCGATAATCTCAATCTCCTGGGTGGTCTGGTCATTGTCCCTTTTGGGATGGGCCACTACCTGAGCCACCATAGCCTTCATTGTCCAATACATTTATGCTAATTGGAAAAAACGAGTTTCTCTGGCGCAGGTATATTTAAGGTCCTCTACCCAATACTGCACCTCTCTAATGATGCTCGCCTCTGAAGTTAGGTGTCGTTGTCACCTGACCACTTCCTCGATTCCCATGGCACACTTCTTCTCTTTCTCTATGCTCAGGTATTGGAACTACATCTTGGTCATCCAAGCATCACGAGTTTCCATTGACCAGGTATCCATATCTCTCGACGAAGAAGGCTCCAAGTGTTTACCTTTCGGTCCTTCCCCCTTCTTGTCCATGGGTCGAGAGGTTTGAAACTCGTGGATTATCACCTAGATGACTCGAATATGGTAACTGAGATAGACGAAACATTGCAACGAGGACTTTCCTTTCTTCAACCAACTCTTACGCGTCCCCAAATCCAAGAGAATTTCCTCTCTTTTTTCCTTGGATTGTCTGGAGGCTCTTTTAAGAAAGGAATCGGCATGTCCATAGTGGGCTATAGATCCCAGGTCCCAAGGACCTTTCCTCCATTTCATTACACTTGTCACATGGCTCAAACCATCAGCAGTTGTACATGTTGTCCTTTCCCTCTTTTTCTCAAAACTACCCAAATTATGCCTCAGCTCCATACTATGGATCTGACACAAGCTCCCGTCATCTTTGCATACCTTTCCATGATGGGAGCATTCAATATCCATCTTCACTAATGACACTTGACCTCTACCGTCGAATCCCCATGAACTGGCATAAGCGCTTCTCGAGAATCCATTACTCCAACCATATTCCATTTTTCCTTGCATCAAATTAATGTGGTGATCCAGATTATTTTCGGCGCGAAATGAGAGCGGAGATAGAATAAAGAAATGCACAGAGATATCGCGTATATCCAATAATATAACAGAAATATATCAGAGATGCAACCATAAACACAGAGATAGAGTAATACACGATTTCTGTTAATGAAAGAAATGTACAGAGACTGTAAAAATACAGAGTGAAAGACTCGCTAGAATGGTGACAGCTTATCTCTAAGAAGAGATGTGACGACTACTCGCATTCGCCAGAAGATTATTACAATGAGACTCTGAAGGCCTTTTTAAAATAAACCGGAATGCCAAAAACCCTAGACATCCAAAAACCTGACCCTAGGAGATGAAGCACCAAAAGTCATGTGGGCCCTGTTTGGGTAAGTGAGTACATCAACTTCCCGGGGTCATAACTTTTTCATGTGATCTCCGTTTTAGGCGTGTGATAGATCGTTGGAAAGGTATCATTGAGGAGATTCATTTTGGGGGATAAATCATTCCTTCAGCTATAATTGAGAACCTATATCATGAAAAACTCTCATTTAGGCCCTCAAAATGTCCCCAGAAGTTAAAACCTGCTAAAAATAGTAAATTGCCAAAATTGCCAGAAAATTGTTTTGAGCCAGTCGAAAAAGGTGGGTGGCCACCAATATCCACCTGGATCATGTGGGGTATTGGGATGGTTGATATGATCACCAACCCTTACTTTGACATGATTTTTCTTTACTTGACAGATGCCCAACTCATCATTAGGAGAGGGAGTTTCCTGCATATTCGCTAAGAATCGGGTGGAATTTGATGGAGACTTTGGTTTTCCAACCAGGCCTATGTCACTCATTCTTTTAATGGTTGTCTTGAGCTCCCGTGCCTAATCTCCATCTATTTTCACTTCCATTGCCTGGGGATTTACGTGGTGATTCATGTCCAGGACGCTTAGCCTCATAGATTCTTTCTAGGTAAGAGACTTTGTGGGGTCCCCCACACGCCACTTCATCAGTCAAGAGTTCTGAAGGACTCCTTCAATTTCCAAGTAGTCTACCACCAAGTTGGATTTTCGATGAACTTGCGATGGTAATAGCACCTAGAAGTGTTGAATTAATCTTGTGACCTACGTTTAGACATACGATATTCTTCAGTGTGTGGAGATTTTCCCTAGGTGAGCTCCCTCTCTCAATCGAATTAAACCTAAGATGATCAGGAGGGAGTCTCCTTCCACCTGCAGGGTCGAGATACCGTGGTGTTTTTCTAAGTCCATAACTTTAATGAGTCCTTCTAGTTCTTCCCCGTTATTGGAATTGTACCCCATGTTACTGGCATACATATCCAAGATTCTTCCATCTGAGTCTCTTGACAAACCCCCTGCCCCAGACTTCGTGGGATTATCCTTGGAGGCACAATCGAAATTCAACTTGATTATTCCTTTTTCTGGTGGTTTCCACCCTTTGTGAATTGATTTTATTTTTTGGAGAGGAGATTTGGGAGCTCCCTCAAAGGCCAGGTCAAAATTCCAGCTCTTGAATATGTATTCTTCCTTATTAGGTAATTTTCCATCTTCCAATGACCAGGTCCTCGCAGCGATGGATTATTGGATATTCTCTTTAATTTTAGTCCACACTCCCATGATAGATATGGGATTTTTCTTGAAGATTCGTCTATTCCTTTCTTTCCACAAATTTCACCTCAAGATCCCGGGAAAGAGATCCCAGGCTTTATTTAGGATGTGATTTTGAAAAGTCTCGACTAACCATTGGGTGATTAGGTTTGTTGGGTTCTCCCTATCTATCTAAGCTCTTCGGAACATTATTTCCCCAAAATACCAAATCCTTCGCGCTTTGACGCAGGATAAGAAGAGACGGGCAAGGATCTCCTCTTTTTTTTGCAAAGCATGCAGATGGAGGGGCCTTCATACCCTTTCGATCTAAGTTTGTCCCAAGTCAATTCTTTTTGAAAGAGAACCGACCATAAGAAAGTTTATATTTTGGGCCAGATTCATGGCTACCAGATATGATACCAGTCCTGTCTCCTATCCTCTTCTAACAAATTCGATGCTTGCAGGTAGGAATATTTTACTATGTATGTCCCCTAACCTTTTTTTCCCCATCAGAGAATATCCAGACCATTTTTAAATTTTATCTGTCTGAGGGAAAGCTCTCCTTTAATGTGATTTATAGTCTCTGGTTCCATATTGACAGGCCAGCCAGCCAGATCTTTCCAATTTCTTATACTTTATGCTAATGGGGTACCCGAGCTCTCCCAATACTGATGGACTAGAGACCATCCTTTTTCCAACAAAGAGGTTCTAGCACATTCCATTCCTTCTTGATTTGTGAGGGTTGGGAGTTGTTCCCAAGCATCATCCTAGAAGATGGAAGTCTTCCCATTATGGACTTCCCATAAACTTTCCTATTGGATTAGCTCTTGGTTCTTCCAAACTGAATTCCAGATAAGAGATCTTGAGTGGAGGTCGTCCATGCAGATGAGATCCCGAGGATCGACCTCAGGAGCATATTTTTTCCCCATACCTTGGCCTAGAAATATTTTGGACTAGTAATCCATATCCACCATAGTTTCGCTACTAGAGCCCAACCAACATGCAGGGGATCCCTAATACAAATCCCTCCATGTGTCTTTGGTTTGTTGAGTTTATCCCATACTACTAAGGCCCATTTTTTCTCTTTTGTAGCCCCTCCCCATAGGAAGTACCTCTACAAGGTCTTGATCTTTTTTAGTATTGCTTTCATAGCTGGAAACACTGAGAATAGGTACAGGGGAATAGAGCTTAAGACCAATGATGAGCATAATTCTTCTAGGGAGGGTGATCCAGGTGGATATTGGTGGCCACCTACCTATTCCAACTGGCTCCTCTTGACAATTTTTAGTTCATCACGTTCTTCTCTACTTCTTTGTAATTGTGGGTTCTACACTTCTGGGGATGTCTGAATCCATACACATATTACAGGAGGAGACTGACGGCCTCCCACCTAATCCAACTGGCTTATTTTGGATGTTTTCATGTCAGCACATCTTTTTGTACTTCTAGGCCTGTTTTGGGGCCCTAAAATATGTTTTTTTGGCTTGCCACAGTCAATATATAGATAGAGTCAGAGTCTGACATTGTAATGTGTAGTTCTCGAAAACACCTTTCCAACGGGCTATCACGCACCTAAAACAGAGGTCATATGAAAAATTTAAAACCCTGGGAAGTTGAGGTACCAACTTACCCATAGGGGCCCACATGACTTTTGGCGTTTCACCTCCTAGGGTTAGGTTTTTGGATGTTTAAGGTTTTGCATTTATGATTAATATTAAAAATTCCTCTATAGCCTCATTGTAATCATTATGCTCAATCTTATGCATGTAGCAGCCACATCTCTTCTCAAAGATAGCTACCACCATTCGATCAAGTTGTTTCAGTTCTACAGTTTTATAGTTTCAACCTATTTCATTTATTCAATAGAAGATATTGTTCACTGGATATCTGTGTTGTTCTCCATATCTCAGTGTTTATTGTATTCAATCTGTTAATCAATTTGTTCCGCTCCTAAATATGGATCAGTGATATCAAAGTGGTCTGCTCTTCATTTATTTTTCTTCATGCATGTCCCCGACAAGATCTGGGTACAAGAAGTTAGGACTCGAACCAATCAAGCCTTTGCAAGATCAGTCACGCCGAGCCCAACAACAACCCATGGGGGACGAAAATAAATATGATGGAGTAGGATATCCTTTTAAAATGTTGCTCGAGGAATCCCTTGCGCGACAAAGGAACGAAATGATGGACAACGTTGCAAAAATCCTTCAGCAGTTGCCCACAGGAAAAGCATCTTCATCAAGCGGCCATGCAACCCCCTTCAAGGTACATGTAAATTTTGATATTCCATTACTTGAAGGACTGATAGATGCAGATGTTGTAGATAAATGGTTGAATCTGCTCGAAGGGTATTTTTTGATCCACAGTTTTTTTGATAGGGAAAAGATTGCTTTTTCACTCCTCGATTTTTTCCCCTATGTTAAGGACTGGTGGAATACTTACTCTGATAAAAGGGCCATAGAGGAATCTGCAATATTTATGGTTTCCCCTACATGGGATTCCTTCTGAGATTCCATTAAAGAACAATACTACCTTCTTGGAAGCTAAGAGGACCAGTACACCAGATGGACCATGCTGCATCAGGAAAGGGACCATACAGTACAAAATTTCACCAATATTTTCCATACCCTACGCACCAAGTTGGGTATCAAAGACTATGAGTGATCCAGTAGGCTCCCCAAGCTCAGAAAATGCTCAAAAATAAAATTTCTCAGAATTAGATGAAACCAATTCCATTGCGACCGGCTCGTCGCGCTGATTCTGGTAGTATATTTACTTTCTCAAACAGACGTTGTATGTGAGAGTTATTGTAATTTGACCATTTTCTCAAACAGCTAAAACGTCAAAGGTCAAACTGGAAAAAAGTCAATCCTAACGTCAGCATGACGACAACATGACATCACCAACGACACCTCATGATGCAGACTTGGACCGATGGTAGTGTGACAAGTGGCAATAATTGACTGGGAAGATGTAGATGGTAGATCCAATTAGAATTGGACACATGGAAATTTTTGGTCAAATGTGGTGGTGCCACGTGGCCCAGGCATGGGCAACCACGTGGCACCTAGTCAGCAATTCATATGGAAATTTATAAAAATATTGGAGGTCCATGGGTTTTGAACCCACGACCACTACCAAGCCCAAGCACCTTGACAAAGAGCCCTTTTACCAACACGCTACTATATTACTTGTTAAATAAAAGAAGTTTAATTGTATTTAAATTACAAGGTTGTAAAATGGTGCGGAAAGGGGGGGGTGGGGTTTGGGGCTAAGCCCCAACCTGTGGTCACTTGCAACCCACCATATATCTAGGGCCCGGGCGCCTTACCAAACCACTAGCGTGTGCTTAAAGGGGAGGTTACATGGTATCCACCCCAAATCCAGGGGTTTATCCACCAAAAGGTGCTAGGGGTTTACCTATTTTAGGCCTTGGTTCCATGGAACACGCCCAAAACCATGAGCTAGCGCCTATCCAGGGCCAACGTGCAGCCCAAAGGGCTAGCGATTGGCCATATAGATTGAATATTATTGTATTTTGAGGGCGCGTGCCCAGCTCTAGGGGGCTACACTGTATATTTAACAAAAAGTGGGTTTTTTTAAGCTTGTTATGTATTTTTTTAATTAACTGGCCTGATATTATGACCAGAAAGTGGGTTTTTGGGCATATCTTGGCCATTTGGAGGGGGATTTTATCCCAGAAAGAGGCCAGATCTTCAGGGGAAGTTGGGCTTTCTCATATGAGCATGAAAACTATAAAAAATAGGGATTTTGAAGCTTGTAAGAGACTTTTTGATGCAGGGTTTTGAAGGGGCAGTTTGTAAATTTTGGCCTTTTCTCATGTTTTGAGGGGCATTTTTGCCATGTTTTTGAGAGGAATTTGATGGAGCATGCTTGAATCTGAGCAAGGCGGTCTCGCACAACTGATCTAAAGCACATTATGTAACAACAAAGAGCCTATGTAAGAGAACTTTGAGCATTTTAAAGAGCAATAAAGAGGTCCTCCACTTGGAAGCAAGCCCGGAGACGTATCCAACGATTGATGAACTCTGTTATCAACCTCTTGTCTTTATTTCTCTTTTTGTTTTTCTGTTCTATTCTCTTAATTTGCGGCATGGATATTAATGGCTGATCTCTTTATTCATTAATAAGCATCAAGTAGAAGTCACATTTGATATTCCACAAACAAGATAATAAGTTTATGTATTTCACATTCTTAACGATCCGATGAAAAAAGTACATTAAACTAACTTGCAAGTTATCAGTAATACCTTTGTTTTTGGATCAAGTTTATGGTATCAAAGCCATTTGTTTGTGAAGGTTTGACAGGAATTGCAAGCATTGGATGCTCACGAGAGCAAAACTCAAGCAAGGAGAAGGCCAACTTGAGGCTCTTGACACAGAGATTCAAAGGAGACCGCATAAGCAAGAGATGTCTTCGCCAAGAAAATTGGGTCCCTTCAAATCTGAAGATGATTTCTTCGAGGCCTTTAAATTGATGCAAGCCATGGTAGAGGAGCTTTACCATGAAAGAGGTCAGAAAAGGAATCCAAAAGTTGAAGAAGGTGAATCTTTCGTAAGAGCAGAAGGAGGAGTTGGAGGTGGTGGACCTTCGGAACCTTCTTCTCCTTCATCCTCATCATCTAATAATGAAGCAAGTGTACATTCCTCCAAGGATAAGCAAAAAAATCATCATCCTTTTGATATGTCGTTATTAAAGTTAGATGTAAAGTTTCAATTACCCACTTATGATGGTGAATTAGATGCAGAAAAGCTAGATAATTGGGTGAGACAATTAGAAGTCTATTGCAGGATACAAAGGATTATTGATGATGAAACAAATATCCAACTTGAAAGTCTCAAATTGGGAGGCACAACTCTCATATGGTGGGAAATAAAAACTAAGGATGATCTCAATAAACATGGTAAAACAATCTCTTCTTGGAGTGACTTTATCACTGCTTTGAAAAAACAATTCTATCCATTAGCATACATGCAACAAGAAATGGTGAATTGACAAATTTTAACGCAAGTTAAAGGTCAAAGTGTACAAGAATATACTCAAATATTTCATAAGAAAGCTTTAAATTTGGGTATTCCTTTATATACACAAGAGACACTCCTTAGATATATTGGTGGTTTGCATTCTTATCTGAAGCACACTATTCTTATGATAAATCCTTCTAAATTTGATGAAGTATGTGTACAAGCCATTCACATTGAATCAAGTAAAGGGAATGTTTGTGATAGTGTTTATACAGATACTTGGCAAATAAAGGATGCAGGGAAAAGGAAAGAGAAGAATATAGCCACAACAAGAAAGGAGAAACCTACTTGCAAGCATTGCAAGAAAGTAGGCCATGATGAAGATCGTTGTTGGATATTACATCCTGAGATGAAGCCAAAGAAGTATGTCAACCATGGAAGGAAGAATACCACAGCTGTGACAGTTCAAGTGGATCTTGGATCAGATTCTGGTGATGAGACAAAGGTTGTAGCTATGGGAATCCGAGGTATAAATTTTGTTGCAAGTTCTAGCTCTTCTAGTTTAGTTGATGTAAATGATGAGTGTAAAAGGAATGAAATTTTTCACATAAGGGTTATAACAATTAATGTTAAAGTTGATACTCTTGTAGATAGTGGATCACAAGCTAATATAGTCAGTGAAGATGTTGTAAATAACTTGGGACTTGAAACTAAGTCACATCCTAAACCATATCCATTGGGATGGATATGTGGTGATAACAATTTGCAAGTAACCAAGAAATGTAAAATCAAGTTTGAAATCACTTCTAAGTATCATGATGAAGTAGAGCTTGATATAGTGCCACTGGACATATGTGGGATTGTCTTGGGAAGCCCCTACCTTTATGATAGAAAATCCATATTCTACAGGGAGGATAATAAATATTGCTTCAAGAAAGATGGGAAAGAGTACATTGTTTGTGCTCATCGCATGAAAACTGACAGATCTTTTGCAGCTACAGGGTAGTTAAAAAGAATGGTAAATGCAAGAAAAAGTTTAACACTTATGTCTATAACAAAACATGAAATTAGTGATGCTAAACATGAGATGATTCCATATGTTTCTAACAGTCATGAAGTGTCACAAGGGGTACAACATGAGGTTCAGTTGCATAATTTGATTACTGTTCCTGTTCAAAAGGGGAAGCATAATTTGTCATTTTCATTCACATCCTCAGTATTGTTGATTAGTTTGTTGTTGTTCAGTGGTGTATGGCTGAAAAGTGCGACAAAGAATGTAGATTATTGTGCGATAAATGAAATGATTACTTTGATAAACAATTCTATCTCAGTTTTCATGTTTGTTGTGATTGTTAGGTGATCATTATCCCAACAGAGAGGATGGATGATACAGGACAAAGTTGGGAGGTAGTACCCTCACTTCTTACCTAAGTAAAAGCATACTTTTGGTGGTCCAAAAACTTCCAAAGTGGGGAGGAATGATCCAGGAGGCTCCCCAGGCTCAGAAAATGCTCAAAAATCAAAGTTCGCAGAATTGGATAAAACTAATTCCATTGTGACCGGCTCGTCGCACTGATTTTGGCAGTATATTTACTTTCTCAAATGGATGTTGTATGCGAGAGTTGTCGTACTCTGACCGTTTTCTCAAAAAACTACAAAGTCAAAGGTCAAACTGGGAAAAATCCAATGCTGACGTCAGCATGACATCACCAACGACACCTCATGATGCAGACTTGGACCGATGGCAGTGTGACAAGTGGAAACAGTTGACTGGGCAGATGTAGATGGCAGATCCAATTAGAATTGGACACATGGCAATTTTTGGTCAAATGTGGTGGTGCCACGTGGCCCAGGCATGGGCAACCATGTGACACCCAGTCAACAATTCATATAGAAAGTTCTAAAAATATTGGAGGTCCATGGGTTTTGAACCCGTGACAACTACCAATCCCAAGCGCCTTGAAAAAGAGCCCTTTTATCAACACGCTACTATATTACTTGTTAAATAAAAGAAGTTTAATTGTATTTAAATTGCAAGGTTCTAAAATGGCACGGAAGGGGGGGGGTTGGGGCTAAGCCCCAGCCCGTGGTCACTTGCAACCCACCATATATCCAGGGCGCAGGCACCTTACCAAACCACCAACATGCTCTTAAAGGGGAGGTTACATGCTATCCGCCCCAAATCCAGGGGTTTATCCACCAAAAGGCGCTAAGGGTTTACCTATTTTAGGCCTTGGTTCCATGGAACACGCCCAAAACCATGAGCTAGCGCCTATCCAGGGCTAGCGCACAGCCCAAAGGGATGGCGCTTGGACATATGGATTTCATATGACCGTATTTTGAGGGAGCACACCCAGCTTTAGGGGGCTACACTGTATATTTAACAAAAAGTGGGTTTTCTAAGGCCTGATATTATGACTAGAAAGTGGTTTTTTGGGCATATCTTGGCCATTTGGAGGGGGATTTTATCCCAAAAAGAGGCTAGATCTTCAGGGGAAGTTGGGATTCCTCATCTGAGCATGAAAACTATAAAAAACTAGGCTTTTGAAGCTTGTAAGAGACTTTTTGATGCAGGGTTTTGAAGGGGCAGTTTGTAAATTTTGGCCTTTTCTCATGTTTTGAGGGGCATTTTTGCCATGTTTTTGAGAGGAATTTGATGGAGCATGCTTGAATCTAAGCAAGGAGGTCTTGCACAGTAGATCTGAAGCACATTATGTAACAGCAAAAATCCTATGTAAAAGAACTTTGAGAATTTTAAAGAGCAATAAAGAGGTCCTCCACTTGGAAGCGGGCCCGAAGACCTAGCCAACGATAGGTGAACTCCGTTATCAACCTCTTGTTTCTATTTCTCTTTTTGTTTTGTTTTTCTATTCTCTTAATTTGCAGCATGGATGTTAATGATTGATCTCTTTATTCATTAATAAGCATCAATTAAAAGTCACATTTGATATTCCTCAAACAAGATAATAAGTTTATGTATTTCTCATTCTTAACGATCCGATGCAAAAAGTACATTAAACTAAATTGCAATTTATCAGTAATACCTTCATTTTTGGATCACTGAGTGACATCTGGTGCTCAAATACCATGATTGTTTGCATAGATACATTCAAACAAAAATGGAGTTTCTGGACATCCCCTCATTGGGTACGACTTATAGATATGTTGTAAAGATCGAGAAGAAATTTAATCATAAGAGGTGAGAGTTTGGATCTGCAAACTCCTCACAGCTGAAGCAGGGAAAATTTGGCCCAAACACACACAACGAGGGACATATAAAAGATGGCCACTCTTATGACAACCATTCCAAACTGCAACACAATAAGGGCAATGAGAAGACGAAGAAGGACACGGGAAAATGGTGTGAATACCATAAAATCCCTTGGCACAACACTGAAGAATGCCGCTCCAAGGAGTCACTTGTGGCCGAGATGAATGCTTCCGATTCAGAGACCGATTCTAACTCCGAATCAAATCCAGAACGAGGGAAGCGTATTATCGATGATAAATCCAGTTCCACTGTCACTACCACCAAATTCCAACCAAGCGAACCAGAAGAACCTGAGGAAGGGGAACGCCTCTTTCACTCATAGATGTGGGTAAAGGGGGATCTACTTCATTTCATTGTCGATAGCGGCAGTAAGAAGAACCTGATATCAGCAGAGGTCGTCAAGCAGCTGGAACTTTCAACAACAACGCACCCACAACCCTACACCATCTGTTGGTTCGCCAAGGAAGAGATCTCCATGTCATTCAACAGTGTCATATGCCCTACGACATCAAGCCTTTCAAAGACGAGGTATTGTGTGATATTGCTCCCCTTGAATTTTGTGATGTTCTTTTAGGAAAACCATATTTATGGAAGTGTCATGATGTGTATGAGTCTATACCTCATAGTGTTATTATTACTTTGGGTAGACAATTGTACATGATACCAGAGGTAGCACCATCTACCGCTATTTCTTTAATCTATGCTAAGCAATGTAGTAAGGTCATTTCATAGACTGGGAAGTTCATCTTCTTTGTGATCCGTGCTCACAGTAAGAAGAAGGTTGTCGCCACATCTATGGCTTCTACATAGAGCCTCGCTTTGCAGCAGAAGAAAGTGGACATGATCATGGAAGAGTATAGACACATCTTCTCCTCACCCACCGGGGTAACTAAGCACTGCCAAGTCAAGCATCCAATTGATCTAAGCACTGCCAAACCTTTTCCTAATGAACCAGTCTGTCATTGCTCGTTGATGGAAAATGACGAAATCAAGCATCAGATCCAAGAGCTTCTTCAACAGGATCACATCAGACCCAACTCCTCCCCTTGCGGAAGACCGATTGTACTGGTGTAGAAGAAGGGAGAGACCTGGCAACTATGCATTGATTACAGAGCAATAAACAAAATCAAAATCATGAACTGGTACCCAATTCCAAGAATTGATGACCTTCTTGACCAACTCAAGGGGGAAAATTTATTCAGAAAGATTGACCTGAAGTCTGGCTACCACCAAGTTCCCATCGAACCAATTGATGTATGGAAGGCAACTTCCAAATCTAAAGAAGGTCTCTTTGAATGGTTGGTCATGTCCTTTGGCTTAACAAATGCACCAACCACTTTCATGAGGTTGATGGATTATGTATTGATACCCTTCACCAACTCTTTTGTGGTTGTATATTTGGATGAAATCCTCATCTTCAGCAGAACTTGGGAGGATCACATACAACATATTCAACAATTTTTGAGCACTCTATGGTAGCACAAGCTATATTCCAACTTCGAAAAATGATCCTTTGGCATGAACATGGTCCAATAATCAGGCTACATTGTTGATGAGCATGGGGTACATGTTGATCCAGCTAAGATCCAAGTCATCCATGATTGGCCATCCCCGACCACACTAACCAAGCTTTGGAGCTTCTTGGGACTGGCCAACTTCTACCGATAGTTCAAGTTGGGATTCTCCCATATTGCATGGGCCCTCAGCCAAGTGACCAAGGGTGGTGGTAGGGAAAATTTCTTGTGGGGGAAGGAACAACAACGAGCATTTGATGATCTGAAGAATCTCTTATGCTCAGCTCCAATACTCTCATTGCTTAATCTACAACAACTATTTGATATTGATATTGATGCATTTGACTATGTTGTAGGCACGTTTCTCACTCAGCACAGTCATTTGGTGGCATACCATAGTGAGACACTCTCAGATACTATTCGGAAATACCCCACCTATGATAAGGAAATGTATTCCATTGTACAAGCATGTCATTAATGGAAACATTACATTCTGGGAAAGGAGACGATCATCCACATTGATCACAAGCCTCTGCAGTTCATACAGACACGGGGGAAGTTGCAGAATGACCGCCATCAGAAGTGTTCCACTTACCTGCAACAGTTCCATATCAACATCAAGTATAAGACATGGAGTACAAGTCATGTCATTGACTGCCTCAGTTGACCTCCCATGGTTGCACCCACCATTGTGCTCCATTCTTGTGGACATGAGGCATTTTAGTGGCCCCAACTTTATCAGCAAGATCCGAACTTCGCCACCACCTATCAGATCTTGGGTACAGGCACGAATGTTACCGATTTTCACATTCAAGACATATTGTTATGCCATCTAGGCCATCTCTATGTTGTTGCAAGAGAGCATGCAAAGCTCACTTGGAAAGCCCACTACAGTCGTATGCCAAGACATTTTGGTGTGGAGAAAATTGTGGGCGTTCTACAGAAACATTTTTATTGTCCAAAACTTTGACAGGACGTCATCAAGTATATCAGATCTTGCATTGTCAAGCCAACCATCAAGAAGCAAGGCTTATAAACTGTTCTTCCTACTCCCGAGAAGCCTTGGGAATCCATCTCAATGGATTACATGTCTAGCCTTTTGTCCACCAAGCAAGGAAATGATTGTGTATTTGTGTTCGTTGATCGGTTTTCAAATATGGCCATCCTCACAATCTGCAAGAAGAACATCACAATGAAATATACTTCAAAACTCTTCTTCGAACGAGTGTGGGTCCATTTTGGGATACAACAGACCATCATCTCTGATTGGGACAATAGTTTTTGTTATCCCTCCAAGAAACTCTTTGGGGTTGTAAACCAAAGATGCTTGGTAACTTATAAAATGAATGGATTAATGGGATAACTAAAATACAACAATGTATCCAGACTACTAACAATAATCAAATAAGCCAGTGCTCTCAAGAACTGATAATCAGATAAATAGCTAAAAAATGGGTGAAGAAACCAATGTTTATAAACCGAATACTAAGTGATGGGTTTAATAAACAATGAAAGCAACTAACATTCAAATTGTGAACTGAACGATGAGATGACAGTCATATGACAGTTAAGACAACTTGAATGACAGTATAGAAGAAGAGAGGAATCTGACATCAATAAAGAGAGAAAATTGTCATCTGTATTATCATGAAAGTCTATTACAAAGAATGTAATTTCTATATCCAGAATCGAACCCCTGTCTCTTAGAAAACATAGGCATTTATAGCCTTTTACAATCAGTTTTTAAGATCCTAAAAACTTGGATCTGTGTCTAAAAATAGCAATTCAAATTAACTAAGCAAATCGATAACAAAGACTTAATGGCTAGACTAGCATTCGAATTGTCTTCAATCTCAAAATTTGACATCTGTACTCTTCAGCTTCTGGAATCTGTTGTGTCATGAAACATGGCAAAGGCACCTGTCTTGGCAACTAGATTTCTTCAATTACTCAGAGTCGACACTTTAGGAGATCAGTTTAGCATATGGTTTTCAAAACTCCCACGAATCTCTGATGCAGAGTATTTTTCGACCAAGTTGTTGATCCTTTAATGCTCTAGAACCTCTTTAAATCCTGTGAAAAATGCCCTGCTCCATCCTTAGCTTTCAAAAATTCTTTTTGTGATTTCACCAACTAACTCGCTTTATGATTCGTTGGTTAGCTAGTGAAAGATCTATCTTTCACCAGCTATCTGGTCGTAAATTAACCCTTTGCGCTGGTGAAAGCTCTGCCTTGGCCAAAAGGAACTTTCACCTCTAAAACTGTTGTTTTATGAAAAACTCATCGTGTCCCTGCTTTATCTCCTTGCATATCTAAACTTGTGCCATCGTTACTATCTGCCTTCCCAAAAACAAACCTTTTCTAAATCATCCTGATTCTGTTCTGTGAATCCACTTGCTGCAAGTGCCTTATCCAAGGAACTAGCTGATTTAGAAATTGCTTCAAAGCATGGCTTCCTATCATCATCTGAATCTGAATTTGATTCATTTAATAGGTCCACCTGCTCAGTAGCAGAGGCAAACCTCTTTTCAAAGAACTTGAATATACAGTCAACATCTCGATCAAAATACATTTGTGCATTGCGATGAGAGACAGAAACCATTTGTGGAAAGTCAATCATTGTGACAGCTTCCTCATCATCAATCATAATATTGAACTCATTGAACTCTAATTGAATGAGACTATGTTCTGCCAATTGAACAATTAGGCCAATTATAGTATTAAATATTTGTTTTGGATGTTGCAGCTTCTTATCTTGGACCAGAGGAAAACTCGGAATAAGAGACATCATAACACCATATCGATTACAGTCTACTTTGCCAATCGTGTCATCAACCTTTTGATTAAGGAAATGAAGAAACTCAAGGTGCTTTCCATCAAATTTGAGATAAACGGGACTAACTACAGTCTTCACAGTCTTCTCCAATGTATCGATGTCGGGCTTCAGAGGTCCTGCATTCTCTTTGGCATATTTATATAAACTAGAAAGGCAAATCGTTGCCCTCAACACGGCGATTTGGAAAATTCCCAAATACTTGAGCTTTGCCTCCTCTTGAACCTGCTTTGTCTCTACCTCTTCCTCTGCCTCTTCCACGTTAGATTTACTTCCTGCTCTTATCCCCTGGAAATTAGAGTTCCCTTGTAATCCATCTTTTTAAAAACAGCAAGGACGTTATTCGTGCTAACAGCGTCGAACCCCTCGTTCACTTTCTGTGCGATATTTTCCGACTGTTCCTGAGCTTTCAATGTGTCTTTCTTTGACTTGGCCTACTGGTGTTTTGGCTCAATGCTGGGCTTTGTGTATTTACTCATGGCTATCAATTTACTGAGTGTTGGATGTGACACGACCTTTCTTCCTCTACAAATCTGAAACGCTTGATATTTTAAGTCAAACAGCTTCCTCCCTAGATGTTCCGATCTACTGATAATAAGCTTGGAATCCTGCAACGTGCATCTATTTGGCCTCTTTTCGTGGATTTCCTGTATACGTATTCCTCCCCTGCAAAAGAATAAAAATGCATTTGTCTTTTCCTTGACATCTGTCAAATGTTGAAAAGCCGAGCCATCTTCATTCTTAGGGCACCTGCGCATCGATCTATGATTAGAAATTAACGCCTGTTGATTCTCATGGCATCTGCACATCGAGTTGTTTGTGGATTTTTCTCGTGGCTTGATACCTGGCAATGGAGCTTCTTAAACACCTATACAAGCATGATAAAAACTCAATCCCTTGGCACCTGTCAGCTGCCTGTGTTTGGCTTGTGGCTCAGATTGGATTGAATGAGTGTCATGTAGACTCGATTTATATGTTGTGTGGCTTGATTCGGAGTTTGACTTGGTGCATTGTGGACGCTAGGCTTTGAATTGTATGAATGTGCTTGATAGACTTAGAATTTGGTATGAAAGATTCTAGACTTGTGATTTAGGTATACGCATTGGAGTTTACCATATCGTTGATACATGATATTAGTATAGACTTAAAACAAGACATATGCACACACCTTTTGACAAGTGTTTATAATTACACATCTAAAAGGCAGAAACTAAGTTGTCTTAAGTGATACTAACCAAGATTTTGGAATGCAGGTCATGGCAGTGTCACAAAGGTCTGAAATAATCATAATTGGTCGGGAGCTTGATGGACAATATGAAGGTCACGACACTGGAAAGAAATTGAGGAAAATGATAATCATTTGAAGAGTGAAGATAATACCGCTCAAAATACTAGTGCGTTTTTTTATCGCTAATAGTTTCCTTAGCACATTTTGGTCGAGTCTATGGTCATTGTTGGACACCAAGCTCACTAAATCCACTTCTTTCCACCCCCAAACAGACAACCAAAAAGAAGTCATCAATCAGATGATTGTGCACATCCTGCGCATGTACAACTCTAAGCATCCACGTACATGGGATGAGAGTCTCCCCTATGTTCAACATAATTACAACATGGATCTCCATAGCTCCACCAACCATAGACCATTTCAAGTGGGGTTGGTATTCCAACCCTTGGGTCCCATTGATGTTTCACTACCTCTTGCAACCACACAGACAAACTCTTCCCATGTTTAGTTTGAGACCGAAAAATACACCAGATTCATTGAGCGGATTCAGCACATCTGTCAATAGGTCCATGATATTTTGCAGAAAGCCAATGACAAGTACAAGAAGTGCCATGATCAACATAAGTTACCGCACCAGTTTCAGGTGGAGACAAGGTCTAGTTACATTTACAGAAAGAGCACCTTACAGGGCCCCATCGAAAGCTACGCCTACTTTACTATGGGCCTTACACTATAACCAAGGTTGTGGGTGGCAATGCTTTTGAGCCCAACACTCCACCCTTTCTTGGCTTGCATCTAGTGTTTAATGTGGATCTCCTTCGGCCATATTTTCCACCATTATTGGACACCTTAGAGATTGCAAAACAACTGACACCAACAAATCTCAACCCTGATGGCCTGGAACAGACATCCACTGGTTAGATAGTGGACACATAGGTCAATGGAAATCACTAGCAGAGGATCCATCTTTATCAGGTTGTCAAGGCAGGACAGCTCCTACACCAAGGCAAGTGGCTCACCTGGGGCCAAATTCAACAAAATTTTCCTCACCTAATGGGGGAACTCAACACAATGGAGACCATTGCTTCCTAAGGGGCGACGACTGATCTAGGTGGATATTGGTGGCCACCCACCTATTCCAACTAGCTCCTCTTGACAGTTTTTAGTTCATCACGTTCTTCTGTACTTCTTTGTAATTGTGGGTTCTACACTTCCGGGGCTATTTGAATCCCTACAAATATTCCAAGAGGAGACTCGTGGCCTCCCACTGAATCCAACTGGATTATTTTGGATGTTTTCATGTAAGCACATCTTTATGTACTTCCAGGGCCACTTTGGGGCCCTAAACAGTGTATTTTGGCTTTCCACAATCAAACTATAGACTGAGTCAAAGTTTGATGGTCTAATGTGTATTTCTCGAAAAGACCTTTCTAATGGGATATCATGTGCCTAAAACGGAGGTCGTATGCAAAAGTTACGACCCCGGGAAGTTGAGGTACCAACTTACCCATAGGGGCCCACATGACTTTTGGCGTTTCACCTCCTAGGGTTGGGTTTTTGGATGTCTAGGGTTTTGGCATTCGTGAGTAATATTAAAAAGGCCTTTGGAGCCTCATTGTAATCATTTTTCTCAGACGGATGCACGTAACAACCACATCTCTTTTCAAAGATAGCTACCACCATTCGAGCAAGTTGTTTCAATTCTTCAGTTTTACAGTTTTAACCTATTTCATTTATTCAATAGAATATATTGCTCACTGGATATATGTGTTGTTCTCCATATCTATGTGTTTATTATATTCTAGTCTGTTAATCAGTTCATTCCGCTCCTAAATCCCGATCAGAGGGTAAGGAATATATGAGTCCAATTTGTCAACTTTGTTTCTAATTTGTCCAAAATCTCTTACCAAGTAGAATTTTGGGTAGCCTTGTTGAGAAGCGGGGCTCCCAAGTATTTGGAGGGGATACCGGCCTTCTAGAAACCGAGGATCTTGGTTATGTGTCTCTAAAAAGGATTAAAAGTGTTAAAGAATAAAATTTGAGACTTGTCAAGGTTTATGACAGGACCTTAAGCTTCTTTGTAGAGATCCAGCATGCGTATGATCACTCTGGCTTCTTTGACAGTAGGGATCCCCATGAGAAAATTGTCGTCGATGAACTAGAGGTGGGTCACTGAATCTAACCCTTCTTGCAATCTTAGACCTTGGATTTTTCTTTCCTCCACCTCCTTATGGATAAGTCTTCTCAGGCCTTCAGCTAGGATGATATAAAGGTAGGGGGAGAGAGGGTCTCCTTTCCATAATCCCCTTGACTGGTTGAAAGTTTTTTACGGGGAGCCACTGATAAGGATAGAGAAGAAAGTTGTGGAAACCAGCCCAAGTATCAAATAGACCCATTCCTCTGCAAAGCCAAAATCCTTGAGCATTTTCCTCAGGAAGTTTCAATTGATCCGATCATAGGCCTTAGACATGTCCAATTTGATTAGCATACCTGCTTTTTTTGAATGCTTCATCGAGTGTATTGTTTCATGTACAATGATAATCCCGTCCAGGATTTGTTTCCCTTCCACGAAACCTCCCTGCTCCTTGGAGATAATATTTTTTAACAGGGGTTTAAGTCTATTGGCCACCAATTTAGAAACAATTTTGTAAATGACATTACATATCACTATAGGTATGAACTTTTCTGTCATATTTGCCTCTTTTTCCTTTGGAATTAGAGCTAAAAATGTGGCATTGAAAGCTTTGAGCATGGAGCTTGATGTTCGTGATTCCTCCACAACCTCCTAGATGTATTTTCCAACACTTCTGGAAGAAATCAGAAGTGAATCCATCTAGGTCTAGGGACTTTCATGTTTTCATATCCATAACTATGCTTTTAACTTCCTTTAGGGAGGTCAGGCTCATTAAGAATCGATTTTGGTCAAGGTTGATAAGCTTAAGAATGTGCCTGGTGATCCAAAATGGATTTAGGAAGGACAAAATTTCATTTTTTTTAGAATTGGACAAAACCAGCACCATCACGTAGGGATCGTCGTGACAATTCTGACAATATGTTTTTTTTTCGAAAATGGACACAGTATGCGAAAGTTATGGCGATCTGAACTTTTTCCCAAACGGGCAAAAAAAATTCAAAGTCAATAGCCAGAGGTTGTACTGCTGATGTTAGTAGTACATCATTATGATGTGATAGATAATGTCAACATGACATCATGATGATGTCATCATGCTGACATGGAAACACCAAGAGGTGACATGTGTCAGGAAAATTTGTCATTTTTATGGCTGAGTTGGCACGGTACGGATTTGACACGTGGACTATATGGACACTGACGTGGAAGTCCATACGATGATGTGGGCCAGTGACAGTATGACATGTGGTAGTATGTATGACAGGATGGCAGATGACATGGTGACAGGTGTCAGGCTCCGTGCATGACACGTGTCATACGATGCTGACTCAACAAGCTGACTGGCAGGGTGATTGTGCGTTGACTGGCTTGGTACGGTCCAATCCGATGGAGACATGTGGCCCAATCACAGGGTGCCATGTGGCACCATGAATGAGGCCAATGAGGGCCAAGTCAAAAAAAAATCAACTATGTCAGGCTCGAACCCTCGACCTTTGGGTGAACAACGTCTTCACAAACCTCGCACTGACCGTCCGGTCTACATTGGTTCTTGTTTATACACATGGAAAATACTATGTTTAAGTTGACTTTGTGCAGATGTTTCGGGATAAGCCTTGCTCGATGGGGTATACCTGTAGACCAGAGTAGCCTGTCACGTGACCAGGGGTGCTAGACTTAGAGCTAGAAAGGGGGGCATGGTAGGTGGTTGACCAGTGCTCAACCACATGGACCATGCATAGGACCAGGTGCCATAAATTAAGGGGAAGCACCCAACACTTGGACACATAGACCACCCATATTCCCTGGAGCCCGAATATAGAGGGGCATGCGCCCATATTTTTCCAATTTGTGGATTTTTAACCTATGGTTTTGATTTTTATGCTAATTTTTGCCTGATTTTTGGTGATTTTTGCCCAATTTTTAGGATTTGGAGCTATTTTTTAGGCCAGATCTTGGGCGGAAGTTGGGAGGTGACCCCCAACTCAAAATATATATAAAAAAGAGGTTTTTCACAGTCCAAACAAGTTCAAAACAAGAGAAATGTTGAAGAAATTGTAAAGCTTAAGCCATTTTTATGTAGGGAAGTCATTGAGGAAGTGAACTTTGGAAGCCATTTCCGGGAGCTACGCTTAACCTTTTTCAGTGTTGTCAATTGTGTTGAATTATTGAGGTCGAGAAGAACAAATCTAGACTAGTTTTCAATCCATTTGAGATACTTTTGATCTAATTTTGAAGCATTGAATATGAATAAGAAATCCTCCCCCATTGAGATAAAGGCTCGGAGATGTAGGCAACCTTGTCAAACTTCGTTAACAATATTGGCGTTATGGTTTGTTGTCATTAGTGCTCACTTTCTATTATGCATTCTTTATGATGGTTGCAACATTATTTCATTAAATCTTCATCTTCTCTTCAAATTCTCAATGGTAAATTAACTCATGCATAAACTTAACCATAGTCTTTAAAAGATCAATTACAGATCACATGGAGATCTCATGGATCGCCTCCATTATGTTATAAACTAGTTCTGTGAGGATGGTTTTGAAATGGTTAATCAATTCCATTTCTATGACTTCGGGGGAGTCGGTTCTTTCACCCGAAGCCTGAACTAGGGTCGAGATCTTGTTTTGATTTCTTCTTTGAAGCAGGGAGTTATGGAAGAATTTTGTATTTCGGTCTCCTTCCCTCAACCATTGGATTCTAGATTTTTGTTTCCAGTGAACTTCTTCCTGGCGTTCCTGCTTATCCAAATCCATTCTAATTTGAGTTCTGCAGTCCTGAATCTCCTCCGAAAAGGTTCATGAAGAAGTTGAACATTGGATTGTTTCCATTTAAGATTCTAACTGATTCTTTTCTTCAAAGATATTTCCAAATACTTCCTTATTCCATTTCTTGAGTTGTAGTTTGACATGATTTAACCTTTGTTGGAACTGGAACATTTTTGTTCCATAAAGGTTTGGCATCTCTCCCCACCAGGTTTCAATATTAGGAAAAAACTCCTGGTGCTCCATCCAAAATTGTTTCATACGGAAAGGATGAGGGAAGGGCATTAGGGTTTCCTCCCAAGTAAGACTGATTGGCCAATGGTATGAGCCAAAGAAGGGGATAACTTCTGTATTTTTTTCTTGTTAAGCTCAAAAGAGGGATTCTAAATTCATAAATTCTAGCCTCATAGCTATGTTTCTTGCTAGGCCTCTCTTATTAGTCCAAGTAAACTGGCCATTATTGGTGTGGATGTCTACACGTCTATGGCTAGAAATCCACTCTCGAAAGGAGTCACTCTCTCCCTCCAATATTCTTACGTCACCCTTTTTCTCCCAGAGGACTGTGATCATGTTGAAATATTCCCCAACAACCCATTGTTGGCCACTCAAAGAGTTCCCCAAGAGGTTCAAGGCTTCCAGAAACTCTCTCTTAAGAAGGGGGAGATGCGGGCCATAGGAATTCGAGAGGAAACTATGGGACTAAGGTACTAAACCATTAAATCTCATTGTGAGGATTCTCGAGGAGAGGAAAAAAGAGAACACAGTCCATTTCTTAGGGTCCCAAAGAATTGTCAGACCACCTGAGGCCCCCTTAGAATCTACTGCTTCTACCTTGCACCCTTTCCATATCTTTTTTTGCGAGCTTCTCCATTGAAGTTTTGTCACATTTTGTTTCCTGGATCATAACTATCTCTGCCTTTTCTTGTATTATCCTTTTTTTCAGCATTTTTTGTTTGGATGGGGCATTTAGGCCTTGCACATTCCATGAGATTAGATTCATGATCACTTCTATTTGGTTTTGAAGTACTTTTCCGTGAGTCCAAGGACTTGTCCCAAGTCCACAAGGTGTGCACCCATTTCTTTGATCACCTGGCTATAATTTTTTCTACCTCTTCTTTTTTCCTCATTAGAATATTTCTTGAGAATTTTTAGAGGTTTGGTTTTGATTCCAAAGCTACACGAGGATCTTGTTAGAATCCCCAGGTCTAATTCTAACCCCCCAAATTCTTGAGTCGTCTCCTGCGAGCACAATATTTGGGTTGTGTGTTAAGCTTTTATCTCTGGTTCTCCAGGATCTTACTTTCGAATATTTGGTTTTTTTTCCACTTCTTCCATATCTAGCTCATATCCTTCTACTTCTTGGGTTGTTTGGATTGATTTTCCTAGGTATGCATCTCCATCTGTCGCTCTCCTAGATCTCGTTGAGTAGACTTTGGATCTGGTGTTTCCTTTGTTTTGTGCCTTGAAGCTTTCTAAGGAGTTGGGGCTGTAGGAGGAATCTTTAAAGCAGTTTGGTGTTTCTTGTTTCCTTCCTTGGTGTGATCCCCATCCTCTGGGGATATCTCCATCAAGGCTTGGAAATTTTTTTATCTGAGCCTCCCTCTTTAACTATTTAGTTTCTCGATCTTCACACTCCCCTTCATTTCCCTTGTATTTTTGTGAAGCCTTCAACATTTGTATTTTCTGGTTGTTTTACTTCAGGTTTCTTGGCGTTCATCGGGTAGTCACAGTATAAGCAATCGTGAGCATGACATTTCCTTCATTTGAAGGGGATGTGTTCATAGTCCACCATTTGGGTCCACTCATTATCTTGGTATGTTATTGTTACTGCATCTGGGAGGGCTCTGAATACATTCATATAAACACATATTCGCGCATAGGAAGTGTATTTGGCCACTTTTGTGATTTATGATATTTTGATGAACGAACCCAAGGTACTCCCTATGCCTTCCATAGTTTCCATCTCCCAGAATTCATGTGGTAAGGAATAAATCCTAACCTATATCGGGGCTATCGTAAAGTGCTCCTTCTCTTGGGTGAATCTCTCTGTCTAGTATCGAAGGTGGAGACCTGTTGAGTTAAATAAATAAGGCCCTTCCTCAAAAATCTTGTCTTTGTCTGTTGGGTTAGCAAAGATGGTTGTAAAGAAACCTTTAGATCCTAGCTTTAAATACACTTGGCCTTTTATCTTCCATCTAGTACTCACCCATCCCATGAGGGATTTCTCGGATGGCCATATGCCCATGAATTTTCCTATTAGGGCATGATCTTTCATGTTTTGAATATAATTACCAATGTTAGGTGAGGTCACTTCATACCTGGGATTTTTCGAGGTACACGCGTGGCATCCATTCACCTTAGTTATGTCAGCTTGTGGGTTGAATAGATCCCCCACCCTGTCCTTTATGTCCTTTCTCGTGCCTCCTGTGTCGGGATTATTTGGCTTTTGTTGTGCTTTCCCCGACACCACATCCTTAAAAGTTGCCAAGCTTTTCTAGTTTTTGTCTCGGGTCTGCCCCGAGGGCTCTAACAACCCTAGTAACACCGCCTCCATTTTCGAACCCCAATTTTTTTTATCAAACCCTAAACCCTACCCTATGTCGTTGCTCGCTTTCTCCATCTCTTCTTTTCCATTCATTCCAATAGTTTTAAGTTTCAAACTTATAATTTTATAATATACTTGAATGATAGTTATATGTATTACCTACATTATTCTTTAAATTTATTTTTTTAATAATCTTGTGGAACATTTTGGGAATGCATTATTATTCATTAAATTTATTTTGTTTATAATATTGTGAAATATTTTGGGAATTTGTAATGCATTCCATGTATGAAATCTAGATAATGCATACTCACTTGAGAGTTTCAAATTATTTTTGGAGAAGTCACAATCTTAGACAAGTGTTGCATGGCAGCGTAGTCCCTACCTAAAACTTATCCACTTTTTGGAACGCGGGTTCACGGGCTGGCAGGCTCAAAATTGCGCTTCTATTGTTCAATGTCCTCCAAACAATGCTCTTGAGTTCCACGATATACAAATTGACAGGGGGACTCTCGAGCTGGTGGGCTCAAGATTGAAATTGTTGACTGATGGTGATCCCTATCAACTATTTAACATTATCTACAAACATTATTTCCAAATATTAAATTATTAATATTAAATATTAATATTGTACAATTTACTTACATAAAATTATTAAAAGATGTTAAATCTCTTATTTTAAAAAAATTGAAGTAAACAAAACAAAACTTTTTTAAATTATATATTTAAAAATATTAAAATCAATAATCATTTACATTAAACACACACACACACACAC
>SNQJ01S0138880.1:457-11607 GCA_010110895.2 Picea sitchensis | reverse complement strand
GGAATTAGTTTTAATCATAAAATTTAATATTAATTCCAATATTTGCATCTATGTATCATAGTTCAAATATACACATGTAAATCACAAGGGCCTAATATATCATTCCACAATCATGTGAAAAAATAAAAATTACAAAAATGATGAATGGCGATTACATATGTTTTTACAAATCTCAAAGAAATCATTGGTGATTGCATATGATGAAATGGAGATTTCATAGGGAGAGCGTGACTTCACACAGCCCTCCCACGACTCTAGGTTTCGGAGGATAAATGGTGGAAAATACCTCCACCCCTCCTCATAGAACTAGGGTCAACACCCTACATCAAACCATATTGTGCTACTATTGATATTACAGTCACGTCATCAAACAACCACTCTAGGAAAGATGTGTAATATACCAGATATAAAAACCATGCAGAACAGAAATAAAATGCTAGAAATGGTAGAATAACAATAATATAACCAGAACAATCACCACAATAACACTGAAATGATATAAGAATAACAACATAAATAGCACTTTGATTCTGAGAGAAATGGTCATGGGCCTCTTCGAGGGGGCAACCTCCAGTCGAGTAGAGCTCTATTACAATAATATCCAAGCTAGGGTTCTCATACCCTCGACTCCTATTTATACTAAATATGTCTATCAAAAGAAGCATCTAGAGGAAGATCCTTCTAGAAGTAGAAGCTTCTATTAGGTCTTCTTACATTTGACTTATTCTATTTTATTACAAGGCCTTATTAATATTGACCTTTATTACATCCGAATATACTGTTCTCTCTATGTGCGGGTTAGGACCCTAACATGTCCTCCCCCTTAAAAATAGCCTTGTCCTCAAGGATTGAGATGTGGAAATTGCTACAGAATAGTAGTTGGTTCCCAAATGGCATCTGCTAGAGTTGTATCTTTCCACTGGACTAACACTTGCTTGATGGTTCTCTGATGCAGGCGATGCTCACGCTGGTCCAAAACTGCTTGTGGTTGTAGCCAAATGGATCCTTCTTCGGCTGACTCAGGAAGGTTGGTTTGAATTTGGCACTTAGTTCCAATCACCTTCTTTAAGCATGAAACATGAAAAACAGGATGTAGCTTCGAATGATTGGGAAAAGCTAACTGATAGGCCACCTGTCACACACGCTTGAGAATGGTATAAGGACCATAAAATTAGGGCACTAGCTTTTGAAAATGCTCGGCCTTGAGGGAAGTTTTCTTGTAAGGTTGCAGTCGAAGAAACACCTAGTCCCCTTCTGCAAATTGACGTTCAGAGCGACCATGATATGCTTGTTTCTTCATGCAATTTTGTGCCATGACCAAATTATCTTTGAGGGTATGGAGAATAGCCTCTTGAACTGTAAGTGTTTGGTCAACCGCCTGGACCTTCGAGACACCAGGTAAGTATGAGACAACTGAAGGTGGCTTGTGTCCATATACCTCTTCAAAAGGAGTCATGCGTGTAGCCGTATGGTATGAAGTGTTGTACCACTATTCAGCTAGGGGTAACCATTAAGCCCACTAATTTTGGTTTTCCGAGGCAAAACACCTCAAATATGTTTCCAAACACTTGTTGACAACTTTCATTTGACCATTAATATGGGGATGATAAGCTGTGTTGAGATGCAATTGGGTGCCTTGTAGCTTGAACAGTTCTTGCCAAAAATTGCTTGTGAAAGTTGGGTCGCGATCAGAAACAATAGAGTGTGGCATTCCATGAAGCTTGAAGACCTGATCCATGAAAATTTGAGCCACTGTGGATGTTGTAAACGGGTGTTGAAGAGCGCATAAATGAGCATACTAGGAAAGGTGATCAACAACCACCATGATGACTGATTTATTTCTCGATTTGGGTAAGCCTGTAATCAAATCCATAGAGATATCCCTCCAAATAGCAGGTGGACTCGGAAGCGGTTGTAGTGTGCCTGGAGATTTGACTGTTTCTCCCTTATTGCGTTGACACACATCACATTCAGTGACAAAATTATGAATGTCTTGTTTCATACCATCCCAGAAAAAAGAACGTTTGACCCTATCATAGGTTTTGGTGAACTCGAAGTGCCCCGCTATGGGTGTAGCATGAAGCTCAGAAAGTACCATGGATTTAAGCTTTGATTGTTTACTTAAATGCAAACAGCCTTTGTATTGAAGCTCATCATGGAGCCAAGAGTACCCTGGGGAAGCTGGAGCATTGGATTGCAATTGTTGGATCAGATGCGAAATTTTGGGATCTTGTAGCCATTCCTGGCGAACGGCTTGGAGCCAATCTGGTACAATGAAGGAAAGAGAAAAAATGGATCCTTCGTCTTCATATTTTTGGGAAAGTTCATCTGCAACCACATTGTCTTTCCCTTTCTTGTAAATGATCTCATAATCATATCCAAAGAGCTTAGTCACCCATTTTTGTTTCTCCGGGGAGGAAATGTGTTGTTCTAGAAAATACTTGAGGCTTTGATGGTCTGTCTTAATTTGGAAGCATTTCCCCAATAGATAAGGGTGCCACAGATCAACGGCATGCAGAATAGCCAACATTTCATTTTCATAGATTGATTTGCCTAGATTTCTTCAGATAGTTTCTTGCTGATAAAGGCCAAAGGACGACCCTCTTGCATAAGGACAACACCAATTCCTTTCCCTGAAGAATCACATTCCAAGACAAAGGTCTTTGTGAAATCAGGAAGGGCCAGGACTGGAGTGGTGCACATGGCCATATTCAAGGTTTGAAAATCTTGAGAAGTGGCTAGGGTCCAAGTGAAAGAATTATTTTTTAGGAGAGCAGTGAGAGGTCCTGCAATCTTTCCATAATTCTTAATCAACTTGCGGTAATAACCTGTTAAGCACATAAATCCACATAAGCTTTTGAGAGTCTTTGGGTGAGGCCAGTCTTTCATAGCTTCAATATTTTTAGGATCCACCTTGACGCCATCCTTGCCAACCAGATGACCCAAGTACTCTTCTTCTGAGGCGCCAAAAGCACATTTAGACTGTTTCAGGAAAAGTTGGTGCTGAGAGAGTAGATGGAGAACTCGATCCACATGAGCAAGATAGTTTGTCCATGTTTTTCTATAGATGAGGATATAATCAAAGAAAACTAAGACAAAATGACGTAGAAAAGGATGGAAGACATGATTCATGAGGCTTTGGAAGGTGGAGGGGGCATTACACAAGCCAAAGGGCATGACCAAAAACTCATAGTGGCCCTCATGAGTTCTAAAGGTAGTCTTTGGAATGTCTTCCTCTTTCATATGTATCTGGTGGTAGCCCGAACGAAGATCAAGTTTAGTAAAGAATTGGGCACCACTCAATTCATCCAGGAGGTCATCAATGACAGGAATGGGAAAATTGTCTTTAATGGTAAGTTTGTTGAGGGCACGGAAGTCAGGACACATTCGCCAAGAACATTCTTTCTTCAGGACCATGACCACGGGAGAAGAGTAGGGGCTCGTACTAGGGAAGATAACGCCTGCATTAAAGAGTTCCTGGACCCTTTTCTCAATTTCATTTTTTTTGGGAAAACGGGTGACGATATGGACGGATATTGGGAGGAAGGCTTCTGGGTACAAGGGGAATGGAATAATCATAAACACCACGGGAAGGAGGGAGTTTCTAGGGAGTGGAAAAGACCACTTAATGTTTAGAAAGGATGGCTTGTAGGTCTTGCGGCACCGAGGGTGTCTATGTTGCTTGTATGGCATGGAGTTGGGCAATAACATCAGAATGACCTTTTTTTAATAGCTTTTCCATGCGATGGGAACTAATGATCTCAGGTGAACCAACAGTGATGCCTTGGAACTTAAATTGGTGGCCCTCCTGGTCAAATTGCATGGTTAATTCCTTGAAATCCATGAGAATGGGACCCAAAGTCCTTAGCCAGTATGCACCCAACACATTGTCACAACCGCCCATGTCGATAGCAAAAATATGAGATTTCGGGTGGTAGTCACCAATTTGGAGACACACATTTTCACAACGCCCTCCACATTTCATGGAGCCACCATTGGTAATCATTATTTGGAAATTATTGACGGCATGGACGTAGCAATGAGTTTCTTGGGCAATGCGGCGATGAATAAAATTATGGGTGCTTCCACTATCAACCAGAATGATGACCTTCTGATGCTTGATGTAATCGATTAGCTTGAGGGTTTGGGGAGCGGAGAAGCCAGTGAGAGCATTGAGGGAAATGGTTGGTTCTACTTCGGGAGGGTTTGAGGGAGGGGTTATGTCAGTGGTTTTAGGTGACTCAGACACAAGGGGAGTTTCAACATCCTCTTCCGAAATATCCTCGGAGATGGCCATAAAAATATTTTGTTCCTTACCCTTGTGGCCCAAGAAATATTTGTCATCACAATTATAACAAAGGCCTTTGAGTTGGAGTTCAGCCATTTCATCCCTGGTCAATTTTTGGATCTTTAGTGGAGCGAAGGGAGAAGTGGGATTTACTAGTTTAGGGCGAGGGATAAAGGTAGGTTTCTGGTTTTGAGAACATATAACTTGTTGTTCTTCTTTAGCTCTTTTAGTATCCTCCACCCAACTCTGAGGCCAAGCCATGAGGACATGGGCTCGAATCTCATCCTTGAGTCCACTGATAAAACACTCTCGGAAAAAGGAATCAGACATGCCCTCTGTCCGAAAATCCAGGTGCTCAAAGGCAGCTATAAAGTATTCCACTGTTCCTGATTGTTTCAACTTTTTCAAACAACCCAAATGGTTGGTGTCGGTGTCAAAGCGTTTATAAATATCTACCACAAAGTGTGTCCAAGCAATATACCCTTGACGAGAAGTTTTTCTCCATTACAACCATTGCCAATGTTCTTGATCTAGATGGAGAACACCATACTGGAGTTTGGCCAAGTCATCTGTAATGCCATATAAAGAGAAATAATGTTTCATTTGGGTTACCCAACCAGTGGGGTCTGAGCCATCAAATTTGGTCACATCCACCCGTGGAAGGCGTAGGTCATGTTGAAAGTGATGGTGCTAAAAGTTATGGGAATGAGAGGAATGTTCACCTTCAGTATGTGGAGGTGAGTCAGAGGAAGGGTTATCTGTAGGGATATGAAGCTTGGTGCAAAGTGAGGAAAAGACAGATTCAATCTGGGTGGTCAGGTCTTCTTTGATTTCCTCCATTGAGGACTGCATGGTTGTATTGATGGCGGCAACATTGGCACCGAGTTGTTTCACTTCTTGTTGGGTCTCGGTGAGACTAGATTGCAAGGTATTGAAGCGAGCTTCCAAGTCTTGGTTGCGGGTATGGGCCATGAGGATGAGGGAACCAAAAAGGGGTGGGTAGGGTCAAAATTTTTTCCAAAAAATTATATGTATGAATGTGATAAGGGCGAAAAGATGAATCCAATGGAATAGGTCTCAAATAATGATGAAAAATTTCCAGACTTTTTTTTTTTTTTCAAACACCTGCGGAGTTATACTCTGGTCTGAAGAATACTGCAGGGATGAAATTCACAAATGCTTAACCAGGAATAAAAGTGTAGTTACTTGGAAACCCAAACACAATTGTGTGGCAATAGATCTTATCTGTTTTAATTTGTTTATGTTTCTGCCCCCAAGGGTTAGGTATTCAAGGGTTCTACAGACAAGGGTTTGCCCTGTTCTATAGCTCTCTCATATATGTGGGGGGTCCAACAGTAGTACTCAGCCCAATATCTCAGGGCACTAACTAAGGAGGATAGACCATACCCTTAGGCGATCGATCAGTTTATCTAAAGATGGCTTCAGGAAATCTAAGTCGATCCGTACACAGGTGTTGTCTAATGCGCTACCACTCAAAGGGGTACCAACAGGGGTTACAAGGGTGGCCAAAAGATGTGCGCTTAAGAACCACTTGTATTTCATGTGTGTATGAATCCCTCAACCACAAGTTTATGCATGTAACGAAAGATCTTTGTGGCTTAAAGACGTCGGAATATGTCTCTACCCTGAAAAAAAATTACCCACAATTTCTGCCAAGGAAAGTGCTCTGATACCACTTGTAATATACCAGATATAAAAAGTATGCAGAACAGAAATAAAATGCTAGAAATGGCAAAATAACAGTAATATAACTAGAACAATCACCACAATAACGCTGAAATGATATAAGAATAACAACAAAAATAACACTTTGATTCTGAGAGCAATGTTCACGAGCCTCTTAGAGGGGGCAACCTCCAGTCGAGCAGAGCTCTATTACAATAATCTCCAAGCTAGGGTTCTCATACCCTCAACTCTTATTTATACTAAATATGTCTATCAAAAGAAGCATCTAGAGGAAGATCCTTCTAGAAGCAAAAGCTTCTATTAGGTCTTCTTACATTCGACTTATTCTATTTTATTGCAAGGCCTTATTAATATTGACCTTTATTACATCCGAATATATTGTTCTATCTATGTATGGGTTAGGACCCTAACAAGTTGTGTGTCGTGTCAAATCCACACTTACCATAGATCATAGCAATATTTGAAATCATAAATTAAACCATAAGTACAACTTATAGCATACGCTATCTTCTTGATGTCTACGACATCCAAGTTACCCCGGTACTACAGTCATTTGGTTATTACATAACTGGTCAACCTGTAGGTTAGCTCACCAATACTCATATCTATGTAGATATATCACAAATTTCATATGATTATCCATATTTGTATTGACATTCAATTAGGAAATATATGTTTATTTACAATATGCCTTACAACAATTATACATTCACAACATAATTTTGAACTAGTATCCATGTACTAAAATTCCACATTTAAGTTTGCATGTTTAATCAAATCAAATAACAATCATCATCATGAACACATAACCGTAAAAATAATATTATGAAACACATAAATAAGACTATATGTACACCTCTCGCATATCTATATAAATATCTCTAATTCCAAATAGTTATTAAGTAATGAATTACTATGGTGAGAAAAAAAAAATTATAACTACCTAAAGCCAAAATATGGGGAATTGCAATATCTAAGTTGTACTAGAATTATCATATCTATCATGATGTGACTCAGGCATAACCATCGTCTCTACATTGTACTAGCATGATGCTAATGTATCATATCTAGTTGTACTAGCATGATGCATTTTAGGACGTATGTATCATATATAAGTTGTACTAGAATGATGTTGAAGCATCATATATAAGTTGTACTAGAATGATGTCGAAGCATCATATATAAGTTGTACTAGCATGATACACATCAACAATCTGTCAACCTAGACCATTCTCCAAAAGGAGGATGTTTGTCCATCAACACTCCCTCCCAACCGAGGAAGTAATCTCCTCCCTTTCAACCAAGGGAGAAATCTCCATGAGTCCCATCTTGTCCCTCAAGTATGCAAACTTTATCTTGGATATAGACTTCATCAAAATATCAATTGTCTGCTCATCAGTGGAGATATACATGTGAATCACTTCTCCCTTCTGAACTTTATCACAGATAAAGTAGTACTTGATTTCAATGTGATTCTACCTGTCATGGAATACGTGGTTTTTTGAAAGCTTCACCAACTTTGATTATCACAATTTATCACAGTCAAATCCAACACCTGATCAAATAGTCTAGAAGCCATCTTATGGAGCCACACTGCTTTCGTACAAGCATCACAAGCTACAATATACTCTACTTATGTAGTGCTAAGTGCAACAGACTTATTTTTCCTGCTAGCCCATGATATCATAACAGATCCCAAACTGAAGCATATACCAGAAGTACTCTTTATGTCATCTGCACTCCCTCCCCAATCTGAATCAATAAATCCTTGCAATTGTACATCACTGCTTAATGCATATCTCAAACCATAGTTTAGCATCCCATGAAGATATCTGAAAATATTCTTTGTAGCTATCCAATGTTCATATCTAGGTTCCACCTAGAACTGGCTCAACGTGTTCACAACAAAGCAAATGTTCAATCAGGTATTCACCAAGTACATCAATGAACCAATCAATTGTCGGTACAGGGATGTGTCTGTTGGATCAGAATCAAAGTCTCTCAACTTCCTCATATCTGTCACCATGGGAGTTTCCATGGATTTACAATCCATCATCCTAAACTTCTGAAGGATCTTTACAACATACTTCCCTTTCCCTAGGAAGATTTCACCATGCTTCTGCCATACTTCTGTCCCAAATAATAATGCATGAGACCAAGATCCTTCATATCAAATTCAAAGGATATCTCCTTCTTACACTAAATAATGAGAGGCTATGCACTTGTCGGAAACAAATCATCAATATATAGTAGCCAAATCATAAGTGCATCATTCACAACCTTGTAAAAAAGGTTTGGATCAACATAGCTCTTGGAAAATCCAAATCTCATCAAGTAACTATCAATTTGTGCATACCAAACTCTTGGAGTTTGCTTGAGTCCATACAAGGCCTTCTTTAATCTGCATACATGGGTTTCTCTCAGGTGTACCTAAAAAAATTGAGGTTTCTCTATGTATGCTTCTTCCTCAATTACTTCATTGAAAAAAATGGTCTTTACATCTATCTAATGTAAACTCCAACCCATGGTTGTTGCAAGAGATATGATGGCTCTAATAGAGGTTTATCTAACAATTGGAGCAAACATCTCATCATATTATTCTCCCTCCTGCTGGGAGAACCCTCTAGCCATGAATCTTTCCTTGTACTTATTGATACTCCCATTTACTACATGTTTTATCTTGTAGACCCAATCTGAAGTGACTACAAACTTTCCTTCAGATCTAGGCACAATTTCCAATACATCATTTTTCATGACGGATTGATATTCTTCTATCATAGCTTCCTTCTGTTCTTTATTATTGACTGACAACCATATATCCTCAAGTGTTCAACGCTTGGCTTCTTTTCCGGAGAAAACTTCTTATGGATTCATGTTCTTCAATATACAATGAGGACTTCTATTCTGAATATATACAACTGCATGTTGGGTATGTGTTGGGTATGTCATTGGCTCCTATATGTATATTGTATTGTAAACAATGTATGTTGTGGATGAATATAGAATATGTTGGTTTTCCCAGTTTGGGTTTCCAGGGGAAAAATATATGTGTAATGTGTGTATTTTTCACTACTACATATTGAAAAATTTGCGACGAACACTTGCGAAAAAAGTACTCTTTCGTCGCAACATGCAAGAGAAAAAGTTTTTTTTTTCTAAATCTACCCCGTATTCGTCGCAATCTCGATGCCTACAGTTTGACTGAACTATAATGGTCAATGTTCGTCGCATAAGCGACGACCATAGATTGGTTGTCGCATAAGCGACGAAAGTTGACCATAATAATTCAGTCAAACTTTATCGTTGAAAATGACCTAAAATAAATAGGTGTAAAAAATATATATATATTTAGGTCACTATCATCGCAGTTGCGATGATGGTGACCTAAAATTGGCCTATAAATAGTTGACAATTTAAATATGTTGCGACAATCTTGCTATAACAACGACGGTTCTGAAAGGGTATTTTTGTGCGGAAAAATGTCGCAGAATGTTGTTAGAGGTGGGGAAAAAAGTAAAGCAGGTGAAAAGGGTGATGGTAGATGTTATTGCCCTTGTAAAAAATGTTTCCTCAGACGTCCCGTAAGAATTTTAATAGAAATAGCTACAAAACATTGTAGGAAATATGGTCACATTGATGGTGGATCGAATGAATATCGTCCCATGGTAATTAGCTATATATTCATTATCTTTTTTTATTTTGTCAATTTTATAGAAAATTATATATATGTATATATATTGTTTGAATGTTTGTTATAGTATACAGTAATTTTGCATGATTGTTTGTAATTATAAAGTTAGAGTTGCCCTCTAACTTTCCACAGAATATTGCACCAAGTATTAGTAGAAATGATGTTGTACAAGCTGAGGAAAATCATCATGACCAAGCAAATGAGGATCTCATGGAAGAAGATGATGGGACAAATCAAGTTAATGCTCCCATGGAAGAAGATGATGGGACAACTCAAATGATCCAAGATTTGTTTTCGCAGCCGGATGAGGATGGGGAAAATGTCNACATCATCATGACCAAGCAAATGAGGATCTAATGGAAGAAGATGATGGGACAAATCAAGTTATTGATCCCATGGAAGAAGATGATGGGACAAATCAAATGATCCAAGATTTGTTTTCGCAGCCGGAAGAGGATGGGGAAAATGATGGTATTTATGATGAACCTCTATTAGAAAAGGCAAATAAATGACTTTATGAAGGATCAAGAGCAAATGTTCTCTCCGCTACATTTTTGCTAGCGAACTTAAAGGTTATGAATAATTTGTCGAACACTTGTATAACATAGATACTAAGGTATGTAATATGTGTCATCTCATACTGTACATAAATGTTGATTTTTTTGTATTTGTTTTTAGTGTTAATTAATGTGTAAAATAAGAATGCATTTTCTACGATTAATATTCTTACATTAACTAGTTGTTTGTTATGTTGTATATTGTTAGGTGAATTTTTGTTACCATCGTCAAATATTTTACCTCGCACATATCGATGTTTGCATGCCATTATGAAAGACATTGGAATGGATTATCAAACTATAGATGCATTCCCTAATGACCATATTATATATTATGGACAACATGCTTCGAAAACCGAATGTCCGCAATGTCTTATCAGTAGATATCGAACCGATCAAGTAACAAAAAGTGTGCCTCGAAAGGATCTTTGTCATATTCCCATAATTCCATGTTTGCAGCAATTGTTCAGGTGTGAAAGCATAGCACAATTTATGGATTACCATGCACATAACATAAGTGAAGATGGTGTTCCTCAAATGCTTGTCGATGGTTCTGCATTTAGGGAAATTGAGTAAAAAAGGGTAGATTTCAAAGATGAACCTCGTAATGTTAGGCTTTCATTGGCAACTGACAGTGTTAATCCATTCGGAGAGCTTAGGTCTATTTACTCAGTGTGGCCTACTTTTGTTATCAACAATAACATTCCTCCTTGGATGTCAATAAAGAGGGAGCATATAATGTTGACAATGATTGTTCCAGGTATTTGTTTACATTAATTTTTTGAATTTAACATTTCATTTGTTTCAATTTTTGCATAATATCTTTTGTTTATTTATTTAATTATATATATTACATGATATCATTCCTTTAGTAATTATGTGTAATTTCAAACAATTAGGTAAGTAC
>SNQJ01S0138879.1:20749-32195 GCA_010110895.2 Picea sitchensis | reverse complement strand
TAGAATAAGGCAGATGTAAGAAGACCTAATAGAAGCTTCCGCTTCTAGAAGGATCTTCCTCTAGATGCTTCTCTTGATAGACATATTTAGTATAAATAAGGGTCGAGGGTATGAAAACCCTAGCTTGTATATTATTGTAATAGAGCGCTACTTGACTAGAGGTTGCCCCCTCGAAGAGGCCCGTGAACATTGCTTTTTGAATCAAAGTTTTATTTGTGTTGTTGTTCTTATATCATTTATGTGCTATTGTGGAGATTATGTTGGTTATATTACTGTTATTATGCCATTTCTAGCATTTTATTTATGTTTTGCATACTTTTTATATATGGTATATTACATTAGTTGTATATGGACACGAATTGATATTTGGGGGTTAATTATCCACAAGAGAGGGAAGGGGGAAGGGGTTCAAGGGGAAGAGTTACCCATTTCTATTAAACCAAAACACATTTCTTATTTCCTTCTAAATTATCCTCACAATGAACCTTCCATTAGTTGTTGAGTGTTCTAGAGCCCAATCTTTGAATTCATGTAATAGGGTGGGTGTGAGAGTCACATCCAATAATTATTGAGTGCATGGGGGCTAAGTACAATCAACTTGGGGAAGAGAACAAGTCACGCAAGCAAGAGGAAGAAGGGAAATTTGTATGGGTAGAAGACTAGAATTATGCATTCACATTTTTGCATGGAGAACAATTTTTACATGGATTTTTCTAACCAGCAAAGTGTTGAATCTTGAAGGAAATTGTTATGGGCATGTTTGGCTGCTGTTTGGAGCTATAATCTCATAGAGAAAGAGGTTGTGTGTCTGGGAGTAGTGAGTTGTTAGAAATTATTCAAGGAAGCATGTGTTTTGGTTGCTAGGAGAATTTTTGTTGCATCGATAGACTTCCCGAAGTCCCGGCAAGTAGAATTCATGTCCAACCTATGTTCAAATCCCTAGAAGTAAGTGGGAAGGCCTAACGGCTTTGAGTAATGAAGGGGAATTCCATCTCTTGGGTTGTGCAGATTAAGGGGAAGAAATTTGGTGGACTAGAATTAGTTGTGGGTTTTGAATGTGAAAAGGGGACATTAGCCAACCTTAGGGACTGTTGTTGTAGTGTCCCCAAGATCGAGCCCTTTGTAAGTCTAATGTATGAAATGAACTGTAAATATGTGTTATAGGCTGGTGAGCCAAGTTTGTATAAGTTGATGGGCTTATGTGATTGTTAGGCCAGAGAGCCTAAGGGTTGGAGGCCAAGGGCCTAATTTTGTACCTGTATGTATGCAGCACATTAATAAAATATAAACACCACCGCTTGCAAACCGACCACGATGAATGAGTGATGGGGGACTAAGCTTCCAAAGAGTGGGAAAGGAATTAGGGCCTGGAAGGTGGGAATAGGGCTGGAAGGTGGGAATAGGGGCTAAGCCTAAGGGATTAAGCCTTCAGAATAATATTTTTAGATTATTCCAAAAAGACATGTGATTATTATATTTTATCCTAAGTTATTTTTGGAAAGACAAGCAACTTCCAAATGGAAGGAACACATGCTGAAGGAATGCATGACGTTGCATGGGTGACAAGTGTCAACCCAGGCGCATGCAAATAAAAGGGCTGAGATGAGCCATGTTGCAGGTTCGGCTTCCATTCTCATCGACGGTTGTGTGGGTTCCTCCTGCATTCCACCTGATCGTCTGAGCGTGAACCAATCCGACCTCTGCATGAGACCTCGTGCAATTCTGAAACCATGGGGGAAAAATCTGTGTTGATTTCGGGGATAGTCTGTGTTGATTCTGGAAGGCTGAGACACCCTATGTTTGAAGAGATCGAGCCTATGTGTGGAATCTCTGTCCCCAAGCCATAACCATGAGACCATCCTGTCATTGTTGAGCTTGTTGGAAAGTCTGTGTCTTCTTTCCCCATTGGTTGTTGTGGCCACACATTGCTGGATTGCGTGTGGCTTGTTGGCTAGTTTGTACAACACTCTCTCCACATGAGAGAGATGATTGAATTGGAAGAATAGGTTTCTTGGCCTGTGAGCGACTCTCTCCAGGTGAGAGAATGTGAAAAGGAAGGAGAGAACTCCTGGAAGGAACCCTGTAGCTGCCACAGAGCTCTGAGACTTCCGGTCCAGCCTATTACTGAAACCCAAGGCAAGGGAGGTTAGCAACCGAAGGACTATCTAGGTGACAGAGAAGGTGTATACTCCTAGGGTGGAACAGGCATGTGGGGAAGGAGAGTATGTGGGAAGTGAGCATGAGTGGTTCTTGGGAGAGAATTCCTTCCTTGTGACTGTGTGTTTTCCCTGTAACCTCAGCCTAGCCTAGGATTCCCTGCCTTGGGGGTGGATCTTAGTCCCATCTCGGGGGTGACCCACTACAGAGCTGACGAGAAGTGTGGTCTAAGGCTGAGAGATTCGTGGAAGGATTGCACTTAGTTGGTGGAACTACCACTGTTTCAAAGATAAGTACCAGATGATGCTTTAATTATGTTTCTATATCTATGTGTATTATAATTATCATGTATTATGTTGTGCATTTGGATTAATTATATTGCCATGGATTATTTATGTTAGTAATAATTCTTATGCTAACTCTGAGCTTAAATGTGTTTCTTTGATTAAATGCATGTTGTTTTTATAAGGCCTGTATGAGTTGTTTTCCACAAGGTAGTGCCTGCCTGGCCCTGGAAGGGTGGTGAAGAGCACTTCAATTTGGTATCAGAGCGATTAAACCTTGGTAACAGAAAAAGTAGTGTTACAATTTGGTATCAGAGCCAAGGCTTCGACACTGAGCCTAGATGGGCCAGTTGAGTGGTATTTGGACCGAAGGTATGAGGAGAAATTGTGTATGGAGGACCGATTTTGGACCTTGGAATGCTCCAGATGTGTCAAGGAGTTACTAGACATGCTTACAAGCTCAGGAGGTATAGTGGTGTTGTGAAACTGCAGTCGGTGTGGTATATGGCCGCAGGGAGAGAGGACTCCACACCAGAAGTGTTGGAGCCTTAGGATCTGTTCAAAAGGGAAGGCAAACCCTTGTGACCATCAGATATGGGGAATGTGCACAAGGTTTGAAGACCCTTTTGAGTTGCACGGGAACGTGGAAATCGCGATACGCAAAATCCCAAAATTCGTCAGGACCTTCCATCGGGGAAACCACGTGGCTGTCGGACGACGTTTCAGCACCCAAGAAACCAAAAAGGAAGACCCTTGTGTTTGCAAGTCCCGAGTTAGAGAAACACGGATTCCCGAAATGATCTACATCGTAGATCATAGGAGAGGACTTGACCATCAGATCAAGTGGAAGAGTAAACCGTAATTCAGGATTTCGGCAAACGGCAGTTCGAGATGTGGGATGCACAAACTCTCGATGCCCGAAACCCCGAAACACCAAAAAGATCTGCGCCATAGATCTGAAGAAGGAGTCTAACCATTGGATTTTTCTTGGAATGGACGTGGGCGCATGAATGTGTACCACATGCTAGTGAGTCGAGAAGACAGGTGAGAGTGGTGGGACCCGATGACATCACCGAAGGTGACGTGGACCCTCCTGAATGTACCAGGCGCCATTGTGGTGAAGGGAAACAACTGTGTTGTGGGCCCGGAGAATAAAGTAAATTGGAATTTTGGAAGTCGGGGGTTGGAAAGGAAAGTGAGTCTAGAAGTCTCAAGAACTGAAACCCAAAAAGCCGAAGTCTCTAAGCCATCGGAGACTGAAGAACCGTAACAAGTTTTAAGGGCGATAGCTGTGCTGTGGGCCCGGAGAGCAAGGAAACCAAAATTTCAAATTTCAAGGATTGTAGAGACAAGAAGTTAGGATTCATTGCATAGTGAACTCCCAGGTACCGAAAACCCAAAGTCCCAAAAATTGCAAAGCCGACAGAGCTCAGAAAACCTTGTGAAGTCAAAACGTTTTTCTTGTTCACGATTGTCTTATGAATGTTGTAAGTTTTTCTTGAAGGTTTAAGGGCCTGACAAACTTCAGATTGATTACAGATTGTGTGTGTATATTTCAACGAGTGTTGTGACAACCAAGAATAGACGCCGAGTAAGGAAATGGAAGAGGTGCGGAGTGCCTCCATTTCAGAGGACGAAAGAGAAGGAAAGGATGTCAACCTAGGAGTCGAAGGAACAAACTCTAATGGGCATGGAAAAGAGATAGATAAAGAAGGACGTATGATGAAACTCATTGAAAAATTGGAAAGAATAGAAAACAAATTGGAGAAAGAGAGTGACACAAGCAAATCAAGAAGTGTCAGAACCCTTGAGAGGAGAAGAAGATCGAGGAGTGGTAGCAGACATTATCGCCTCTCCCCGAAGCATTCTGGCAGGGAAACACACAGTAGTTCAAGCCCGTCCCCTACCAGAAAACACTGAAAATATGGAAAGGATGAATTGAAAGGGGAGATGAACAAGATCAAGCCTCTAACGTTTGATGGAGAACATAAGAAGGAGGAAGATGCCGCGACATGGTTGCTTGGCATGAAGAAATATTTCCAACTGCATAACTACTTCGCTCATATAGAAGGAAGAATTGTGATGTACCAGCTAAAAGGAAAAGCATCCATGTGGTGGGATCAGTTTGTGCAAGTGCAGCACATCAGAGAGAAAGATATCACTTGGAAGGAGTTTAAGAGGTATTTCGAAAATAATTACCTGACCAAAAGATATTATGACAGAAAGATGAAGGAGTTCTTCGAACTCAAGCTAAACAACATGACCATTGATGAGTACGAACAAAGTTTCTTGGAACTGTTGAAGTATGTTCCATTCATCAAAGGTGAGACTGTCAAGATTCAGAGGTATCTGAGTGGACTGCCACCTTCCATCGGTGATAAGATTCAGTATGATGATCCTAAGACTATGGAAAAAACAATAAGAAGGGCGAAATGCTTGTATGAACAAAAAAGATAAAATCCTACCTTTTGGAAGGCTTGGGATGACCGGAAGAGGTTTAAGAAGGAACAGAGGTAGAAGGGAAACAAGAATCCATTTTTTAGAAACATTCCTTGGGGATAGTCATCTTTTAGAGAGCCTAGGAAAGCTGAAGTGAGTGAGCAAATGCCTAGCCCGTCACCTATGGAGTGTTGGGGCTGTAAAGGGAACCATAGGTACAGAGATTGGCCCCATAGAAAAGATAAAGCGAGAATTGTCCATACTGTTCAGCAAGCTGAAACAGTGGAGGATATGGGCAGTAGAATGTCAAGGATCTATGCAGCCCTGGACAACAAGCAAGCAGAATTTCAATCGCACATGATTGAAGTGGAAGGTATGATTAACAACCGACCACTCATTATTTTAATTGATTCAGGGGCTAGCCATAATTATGTAGATCCTAGGGTGGTGGAAAGTTTGTGTTTAACAAGAAGAAAACATGAAAAGTCTTGGCTAGTGCAGTTAGCCACATGAACCAAAAGGAAGGTCATTGAATTGGTTAAGTCATGTTCAATGGACATTAAAGGATTGAGCACTAAGGATAAATTGAATATTCTTCCTTTAGGCTCTTACGACTTCTTAATTGGGATGGACTGGTTGGACCAGCACCATGCCCTTCTGGACTTCCGTAACAAGAGGTTTACATGCCTGGATGAAGAGGGAAATCAGGTAACAGTCCAAGGAATCCCCAAAGCTATGGTTGTTAGAGAAATCTCAACCATGTAGCTGAAGAAGTGTTACAAGAAAGGTTGTCAATTATTTGCAGCCCATGTGGGAGAAGCATCCAAAGATGCAGTCTTGAAGCTGGAAGACCATGAGGTTCTCAAAGAGTTCAAGAACGTATTTCAGGAGGTACCTGGACTATCTCCGAAGAGGGACATCAATTTTTCTATAAATTTGATACCAAGAGTAGCTCCAGTTTCGAAGGCTCCTTATAGAATGAGTACACCAGAGCTGAAAGAGTTGCAATTGCAACTTGAAGAGCTACTAAACAAGGGGTACATTTGCCCCAGTGTGTCACCTTGGGGTGCCCCGATCCTATTCGTGAAGAAGAAAGATGGGACGTTGAGACTGTGCGTTGATTTCCGACAGTTGAATAAAGTAATTGTTAAGAACCAGTATCCTCTGCCAAGGATCGATGATCTTTTTGATCAATTGAAGGACGTGAAAATATTTTCAAAAATAGATCTCAGATCTGGATATCACCAAGTGAGAATAAATGATGAGGACATCAACAAGACTACATTTAGAACAAGGTACGGTCATTATGAGTTCACGGTGGTGCCGTTTGGATTGTCAAACGCACCTGTTGTTTTCATGTGCTTAATGAATGGTGTATTCAGGGACTATTTACACAAGTTTGTCATAGTCTTCCTGGATGACATCTTGGTGTATTCCAAGTCAAAGGAAGAGCATGAGAAACACTTGAGAATGGTGCTGCAACTGTTGAGAGAGCACCAGTTGTATGCCAAGCTGAGAAAATGCTCATTTTATCAAAGGTAGATCCATTACTTGGGAAATATTATTTCAGAAGAGGGGATTGTTATGGATCCTGAAAAGGTTTAGGCCATTCGAGAATGGTCAGCACCAAGGAATGTGGCAGAAGTTAGATATTGTATGGGTCTGGCAGGCTACTACAGAAGGTTTATAGCCGGATTCTCAAAGATAGCTCACCCTATCACTTCCTTGCAAAGGAAGGAGAAGAAGTTTCAGTGGACTGAAGAGTGTGAGAGAAGTTTCCAACGATTGAAGCAGTTGTTAACCAACGCTCCAATCCTAAATATTGCAGATCCAAATATGGATTTCATGGTGTGCATAGATGCGTGTAAGGAGGGACTGGGAGGAATTCTCAGCCAATAGGGATTTGTAATCTGTTATGAGTCCCGAAAGATGAAAGAGCATGAAAGGAATTATGCCACTCACGATTTAGAGCTGGAAACAATCATCCACGCATTGAGGAAATGGAGACATTACCTCATGGGAAGGAGATTTGAATTGAGAACAGACCACAACAGTCTGAATTATTTATTTGATCAGTCGACTTTAAATGCTAGGAAAACCAGATGGCTGGAGTTCCTGTGTGAATATGACTTTGATATCAAGCATATCAAAGGGAAGGAAAATAAGGTGGTTGATGCACTCAACAGAAAAGTGCACGAATTACATGCTACAACCATTAGCATGTACAGGACTGAGATTAAGGACAGAATTTTGGAAGCTGCAAATGTTGATTTGCAGTACAGAGGTCTGGTAGCAAAGTTACAGCATCGTGAGAGACCACAGACCCAGGGAAGTTACACCTTGGGAACTAATGGCTTACTTTTGTATAAAAATAGAGTGTATGTACCCAATGTCCAAGAATTGAAGCTGGAAATTCTAAAAGAAATGCATAACGTGGCTTATGTTGGACATCTTGGATATCAGAAGACTGTGGCAGCAGTCAAAAGCCATTACTTTTGGCTGGGTCTAAAGAAATAAATCACTTAATACATCGCCAGATGTATGGAGTGCCAGAAAGTTAAGGCTAAGCATAGGCACCCAGCAGGGTTGCTACAACCTTTACCCATTCCTGAGTGGAAATGGGAAGTGGTGACAATGGATTTTATCATAGGATTGCCTAGAACAAGCAAGTAACATGATTCAATCATGGTGGTGGTGGACAAGCATACAAAAGTTGCCTATTTTATTCCACTGAAAACCACTCAGAGGGCAACAGATGTTGTTGATATCTTCTTAAAAGAAGTGGCATGCTTGCATGAAATTCCTAAGACAATTGTTTCTGATAGGGACCCAAAATTCACCTCGAATTTCTGGAAAGGACTGTTTAAGGGATTCAGAACAAATCTGAACTTTAGTACAGTGTATCATCCTGAGTCTGATGGTCAGACAGAAAGGGTGAACAAAGTAATAGAAGACATACTGAGAATGTATGTGATGGACAAACCATCAAGGTGGGAAGACTACCTGCATTTGGTAGAATTCGCCTACAATAATGGGTATCATACATTGTTGAAGATGAGCCCATTCGAAACACTTTATGGAAGAAAGTGCAACACTCCAGTGAGCTGAGATAATCCAGCTGACAGAGCAGTAGTTGGGCCTAAGCTGCTCAAAGAGATGGAAGACAAAATGATAAGAATTAAACAGAATTTGAAAACTGCCTAGGACAGACAGAAGAGTTATGCTGATAAGAACAGAACCCACAGAGAATACAAAGTGGGTGACCACGTTTTCCTGAAAGTGAAAACTAACAGGAGTTCCCTAAAGTTGGGAATTTGCGCCAAGTTGGAAGCAAGATTTTGTGGGTCGTTTGAAATCCTGGAAAGGATTGGGCTAGTTGCATACATGCTTGCATTACCTACATCTATGACTATACATAATGTGTTTCATGTTTCACTGCTTAAGAAAAACATACCTTATGCTAATCATGTTATTGATTGGAATGTGATTCAGGTGGAACCAGAAGGTGTCCTGCAAGTGCATCCTGTGCACATATTGGACAGGAAAAGAAAACAGCTTTGGAATCGAGCCATAGAGCTTGTAAAGGTCCAGTGGATATGGTACGGTCCTGAGGACGTGACATGGGAGCATGCAAATGCTATGAGGGCAGAGTACCTGCATCTTTTTGAAAATTTTGAAAATCTTACAGAGACAGTGTAAGGTTTCACTGAGGACAGTGCAGAAATAAAGGGAGGGGGATTGTAGTGTCCCCAAGATCGAGCCCTTTGTAAGTCTAATGTATGAAATGAATTGTAAATATGTGTTATAGGCTAGTGAGCCAAGTTTGTATAAGTCGATGGGCTTATGTGATTGTTAGGACAGAGAGCCTAAGGGTTGGAGGTCAAGGGCCTAATTGTGTACCTGTATGTATGTAGCACATTAATAAAATATAAACACCGTCACATGCAGACCGACCACGATGAATGAGTGATGGGGGACTAAGCTTCCATAGAGTTGGCAAGGAATTAGGGGCTGGAAGGTGGGAATAGGGGCCAAGCCTAAGGGATTAAGCTTTGGGAATAATATTTTTATATTATTCCAAAAAGACATGTGATTATTATATTTTATCCTAAGTTCTTTTTGGAAAGACAAGCAACTTCCAAATGGAAGGAACGCGTGCTGAAGGAATGCATGCAGTTGCATGGGTGACAAGTGTCAACCCAGGCGCATGCAAATAAAGGGGCTGAGATGAGTCGTGTTGGGGGTTCGGCTTCCATTCTCGTCGATAGTTGCATGGGTTCCTCCTGCATTCCACCTGACCATCTGAGCGTGAACCATCCGACCTCTGCATGAGACCTCATGCAATTTTGAAACCGTGGGGGAAAAATCTGTGTTGATTTCGGGGATAGTCTGTGTTGATTTTGGGGATAGTCTGTGTTGATTCTGGAAGGCCGAGACACCCTCTATCTGAATAGATCGAGCCTATGTGTGGAATCTCTGTCCCCAAGCCATAACCGTGAGACCATCCTGTCATTGTTGAGCCTGTTGGAAAGCCCGTGTCTATTTTCTCCGTTGGTTGTTGTGGCCACACAGTGCTAGACTGTGTGTGGCTCGTTGGCCAGTTTGTACAACACTCTCTCCACGTGAGAGAGGTGATTGAATTGGAAGAACATGTTGCTTGGCCTGTGAGCGACTCTCTCTAGGTGATAGAATGTGCAGATGAAGGAGAGAACTCTTGGAAGGAACCCTGTGGCTGCCACAGATCTTTGAGACTTCCAGTCCGGCCTGTTGCTAAAACCCAAGGCAAGGGAGGTTAGAAGTTGAAGGACTGTCTAGGTGACAGAGAAGGTGTATACTCCTGGGGTGGAACAGGCATGTGGGGAAGGAGATTCTGTGGGCAGTGAACATGAGTGGTTCCTGGAAGAGAATTCCTTCCTTGTGACTGTGTGTTTTCCCTGTAACCTCAGCCTAGCCTAGGATTCCCTACCTTGGGGGTGGAGCTTAGTCCCAGCTCGGGGGTGACCCACTGCTGAGCTGATGAGCAGTGTGGTCTAAGGCTGGGAGGTTTGTGGAAGGCCTACACTTGGTTGGTGGAACTACCACTGTTTCAAAGATAAGTACCAGATGATGCTTTAATTATGTTTCTGTATCTCTATGTATTATAATTATCATGTATTCTGTTGTGCATTTGGATTAATGTTATTGCCATGGATTATTTATGTTAGTAATAATTCTTATGCTTACTCTGAGCTTAAATGTGTTTCTTTGATTAAATGCATGGTGTTTTTATAAGGCTTGTATGAGTTGTTTTCCTCAAGGTAGCGCCTGCCTGGCCCTAGAAGGGTGGTGAAGAGCGCTTCAATTTGGTATCAAAGCGATTAAACCTTGGTAACAGAAAAAGTGGTGTTACAATTGTCTCATTTGGATTCATAGCCCAAGCTCTGGGGTGTCTTGTTGTTGAGAATTGGAACAAAAAGGCTATGGTTGGGAGGAACGTATGTCCTCTGCAGCGGGTTGCACATTTGATAAGATAAGTGTTCTTATGTGTTGTGTTTATTCATGGTTAATTGTTGATATAATTGCTATGAAATTTACTGAGTTATCTTGGTTAAATGCTTCTTGTTGTGAGCAGAATGATACACTCAAATATTTATTCACATGGTTGAATGTTATTGTATGTTGTTTAGTTGTTGATATGCACAATTATAGTAGTTGAAATTACGTTTTTAAGTAGTATAGACAAGATCGTCTGTTTGAATGTTATCTTGTGTGTTATTTCTGCATTTATATTTTGTATCATAATTTTTTATGGGGCCGTTTTAGCAGTGACGTGACCAGTGGGGGGTCGGGTACACTACACAACGTTACATGCATTATCTTTGTAATGTGTTTTAAGAACCTAAAGAATTCGATTTCATTTTACATTGGAATATAAACCAACGTAGATCTATCTTAACTTTGGATCTATCACAGGTCGAGAGGGATCAAATCACTCAAGCTGAAAATGTTTTTTAAATTGAAAAAACTTGAGGAAAGGTTTTCACCTCCAGGGATTTAACTCCTCTTGGCTCGTGATAGATCTAGAGTTAAGATGGTTCTATGTTGGTTCTTAACACACACACACACATGCATCACGTGTCAACTTCATGTTAATCAATTAAAGAATTGCACATCTCCCTCATAAGATGTAGAAAACATCTCTTGCACAATAAGATTTTACTTGTGGTAGACATTGAAATATTTTTTTGTTATTAATATTTTTTTTAAATGTCACTTGTGAACTCCATATTGAGCACCAAAGGAATTACACATCTCCATCATAATGGATTGTATAAATCTCATTACGATTTATTTCTTCACACACACTAAAATTAAATTTTTTAAATTTTATATTTGGAAAATGATCTCATTATGATTTGTTTCTTCACACACAGTAAAATTAAATTTTTAAAAACACTAAAATTAAATTTTTATATTTTTTATATTTGGGAAATGCTTAATAACCTTTATAAAAATAAATCTTTAATACTAAATTATTTAAAAAATCATTTTTTATTAAAAAATTATATATATATATATATATATAA
>SNQJ01S0138879.1:2468-20739 GCA_010110895.2 Picea sitchensis | reverse complement strand
ATTTCAAACGACCCACAAAATCTTGCTGCCAACTTGGCGCAACTTCCCAACTTCAGGAAACTCCTGTGAGTTTTCACTTTCAGGAAAATGTGGTCACCCACTTTGTATTTGTTGTGGGTTCTGTTCTTATCAGCATAACTCTTCTGTCTGTCTTGGGCAGCTTTCAAATTTTGTTTAATTATTATCATTTGGTCTTCCATCTCTTTGAGCAGCTCAGGTCCAACTACTGCTCTGTCAGCTGGATTATCCCAGCTCACTGGAGTGTTGCACTTTATTCCATAAAGTTCTTTGAATGGGCTCATCTTCAATGATGTATGATACCCATTATTGTAGGTGAATTCTACCAAATGCAGGTAGTCTTCCCACCTTGATGGTTTGTCCATCACATACATTCTCAGTATGTCTTCTATTACTTTGTTCACCCTTTTTGTCTGACCATTAGACTCAGGATGATACACTGTGCTAAAGTTTAGATTCATTCCGAATCCCTTAAACAATCCTTTCCATAAATTCAAGGTGAATTTCAAGTCCCTATCAGACACAATTGTCTTAGGAATTTCGTGCAAGTGTGCCACTTCTTTTAAGAAGATATCAACAACATTTGCTGCCTTCTGAGTGGTTTTCAGTGGAATAAAATGGACAACGTTTGTATGCTTGTCCACCACCACCATGATTGAATCATGCTGCTTGCTTGTTCTGGGCAATCCTGTGATAAAATCCATTGTCACCACTTCCCATTTCCACTCAGGAATGGGTGTCTATGCTCAGCCTTAACATTCTGGCACTCCATACATCTGGTGATGTATTCAGTGATTTCTTTCTTTAGACCTGTTGGCAGCCATATTAGTCTCTATTTTTATAAGCTGCCTACATAGGGTTTTAAAATTCTCGTCACTCGTCACAATATTTTTCATTAAACAACGCTTGTTACTCGTCGCTTTCTGCGTACCCATTTTTTGATTTCATTTTCATACTCACAGCTGGAATTCATGTTTGATTTCATCAAAGAGTTAATGTTCATATGGTTTATCGTCTATTTGTCTTATTTTGTTATGAACATGGTTGTTTCTATGGTTATAACCCCTTGGTATCGAACACACCTTGGTTACATATGTATTAAACCACCACCCATTTAGCATTCGACTAATGTTAATGGGGTTTTGATTTATAAAATATTTGATTCAATTGTTTATTTGACATATTGATCAAATCGTGGATATGCATATGATTGTTTTCAACTGTTATGATCTTTGTGTCTACCATTATGCCGAGGTGTCATTCCAAGTATAGCGTGGTGTTATTTTTTTGCATGGCCTTGATCTACACGACTTTTCTCACACGCATAGAAATTAACACTCCCGCCTACCATTTCGAGCAGTCTTTGCATTACGTTGGGGAAGCTCGGGGAAATGGCTCTGTGCTTGTTCTGTCAAACCCTACCCATGTTGGTTCCTTGCTGTTAGTCATGGATCCTATGGTGAGAATTGGGCCTAACAGTGTCCAGACATTGTTATCGTTTGATAATGCCAGAGAAGACTTAGAGAGGAATGGCTGGCGTGCCTTTGCTGAAAAGTTTGAGGGTTTTAATTTAACAGTCGCTCAAGAATTCGCACTAACATTCGATGGTTGCAGAGATAAAATAGGAGATGTCCAGCTTGAGTTAAACGAAGATTTTATTAGCCAAGCCACCGGTCTGCCAGCCATGGGACAAAAGTGGTTCAAAAACTCAAAGGTTGAAGAGGTTCCTTGGTCATTGTTGTTCACCTCAAGGAGGATTACCAGCTGCGACCGAGGTATGCTCGTTTCATCTCTAAAACCTAGATGGCATGATCCATTAGCTATTGTCAAACAATTCGTTACCTGTGAGGGGAGATATGGTTTGGTTTTATTATATCACTTGTGGTTGCTCATGAGTTTTATCGATTTTCCCCTAAACATGCCCTCTTTTCTCCTTCAAAGTATATACAAAATGGCAAAGCTCTTTAAAAGGAATAAATATGATTCTAGCCTGTTCCACCATTGTTTGATCAAGATTATTATTGTACATCAGTTGAAATTAAACGATGATTGTTGGGATGCCTTCCTGTTAAGAAATGGTTTTGTTAGCAGTGAAATAGGACAGGTTGACAAGTTTGTTGTCACAGAAACCCTCGTCGAGCCTACCATCCCTCCTTCTTCTCTCTTGCCCTGTGATCCTATTTCTAATGTGGAACCCTCGACCTATCCTGACACTACCCAACCTGACACTCTACCAGATTCGTATCCCAAAGGTGGTGTTAAGTCTGTTAAAAAGTCCACAAAGAAAAAGTGTAAAGGCAATGCTGATATCAATTATAAGAGTAAAAACGTCGCTCGTTGGGTTTCACGATGTGCCCAAAATAATCCTAAGCCCTGTGCAGACCAAAACGCAATTGTGTTAAGCGAAGATTCTGATTCGGAAATTGAAAGATTTTTTAACTGAAGAATATCCATATTCGCATGGACTTTGCTCTGGTAAACCCTATGATTATGTTACAAACCTTCCACCGTGTCTAAAAGACAATCCTGATTTCCCTGGAATCAAACTCAGTAGTGAACCTACAGGTCAAATGGAAAATTCCCTCTGTTGATACTGTCACTGCTAATACACAGTCTATTCAGTCGCAATGTAACGAATGTCAATCATGGACCGATAGGTATTACAGAGACATGCCTTTACTTCAGTCTCGGATTAAATCCTTGGAAGACCAAGTGAATTTGCTAACGAAAGAGAATGGAAGACTTCAAACCGTAGCTCAAACCAAAGATAAACGACAAAAAACCACAGGGTCTGTTGTTTTTAAGAACGTGGAAGCATCGACTGCCATTGTGAATTCAAAGATTGCTTGATTAAGTCGAATCCCTTAATCTGAGGTATGGTGTTTAAAAATAAGTTTAGGATGATTTTTTCTTTTTTTAATTATAATACATGATTTGTTTTCACAGATTACCTCTCGTCTGTTTTGATTGATTCAATAAAATACGATTCTAGTTATAATTATAACTAGCTACAGAATCGTGAGATTCTGTAGCTAGTTACTAGAATTTGAATTTCTTGTTTTTATAACAAGAAATGCATCTGAAATATTTTATTCTTATGTGTTTTAGGAACCTACGATTTCTAAAGGAGATTTGAGCCACTGGTGGAATCTCTCAGCATGCTATTTTTTATGTTGTTTTAGGATAGGATATTAGTTTTGATATCAAGTAGAATCTGGGAGGTTGCATCCCCCACAATTTTTGGAACAAATTAGATGATATCCACATGAAATGGTTTGATCCTGTAACCTATATAAATGTATTGTTTTGTAAACTAAAGACCATCACTACCTGGGAGCAAAAACTAGGGATTTATGATTGACAGACTTGAATGGAAGTTGATATTGGTATAGCTTTAGCTTCGATATATCATATTTTTATTCAAGTTTTGGTCATTTTGATTTGTAATTAAATTGTGACTACTTTAGATATCATGGTTTATTACAGATTGATGTGATTAAATTTATATGATGTCCGTGTTTTATGTCTCTTATATTACATACAATAATTACTCTCTTCAAATTTGAGATTAGAAGATTAATCTTCTTTATTCATTGAACATTTATATACAAATTTTCACAGCCGATTTATCTCAGTGTGACCATTTGTGAAATCATAGAATTGTTGTCACTACTTCTCTTATATGTTCTGTCATTAGCATTCAATCACTACTGCTTTTCATTTACAAGAAGCATTTGTAAGATTTGATGCGGTTTACCTCATCAAACAACGAAATTGGATACTGTACGCAGGACAAATGGGAGATGTGATTACAGGTTAGTTCCCTCATTTTATTTCATTAGTTTAATTAATATAGGAATTCCCTGTAGTCTAAATATATTGTATTGTTTGTTATCTTTGTTTTTCAATAGACAGTTCCTATTTCGTTTCTTGTTTGTATAAGTTATAAAAAATCAAAAGGACCGAATGATAGTTTTGCTATCATAAATCAACCCATATTTGATTTTCGTAGGTTTAGATCAAAAGTTGCATTCTGTAAATATTACACATATATTAGAGATATAATCATATAGATATATTGTAGAGCTATTTTATAAATATTAGTTAGTGAACTGTAAGTATATTGTAGATTTGTATATAGTTTTTAGCGAGTGTTTTTTATTAAGTTATCTTATTTAGTTTTGTTTTTCACTTTCTTAGGACTTAGATCAGCTAACAGAGCCACTAATCCTGTCGAAGTGGATTAATCCAAACGTCTTGGGTTAAGTAGACAACCCTGAACCAGATTCACTCCTCCAGTTGACAAGCGGTTGATTTCACCCGTCAACAAATGGTGCTAGAAGGAGGGCTTGCAAATTATTAATGGCACGAGGTGGTCGTAAGAATCCTCCATTACCTACCCGCTCACCTATAGTGACTATAATTCATTCAAATGAAAACATTGTCCCTCAAACAACAACCACATCAAACGATGATCCACAAATCACAGTTGAACCAGTAACCCCTAATCTTATGGGTGGTGACATACAAGAGATTGTTCGTCAATATCTCATAAGAACACACAGTGCCTTCGCCCATTTAAGAAAACCAAACCAACCTTTGGATCAACCATTAAACTTCTCTAATATCAAAGAACAAATTGGAGGCACTGACCTTACTTTAAACCCTACGGATCCAATCCTCACTCCTGCAGCAGGAGGATCTGGTATACCACCATCACCACCTCTGTCATCTCCTTCTTCTTCTGGAGAAGAGTCTTCTGACAAAGGCAGTTCATCATCCCAACCTTCAATTCCACCCACACCTATGGCCAACCAGAACAATCCTGCCAGACCCTAGCTCGACCAAGATGCAGTGGCCATACCTGGGCCTTAGAATCCCTTACCCAAACACCCAGAGAAATGGCTCCCTAAATTTGACCCGAACTCTAAACAGATCGTCGAAGATCACATCAAAATTTTTATGTTAGCCATTAGACTCCGTAGTGTCGAGCATGAAGACGTAGTCTGTAGATTGTTTCCCTACACCTTTGAGGGCAATGCCTCTACCTAGTACTTTTCCCAACAACCCCACACCATCGTGTCATGAGAGAAGTTTGAATCCTATTTTCTTGAGAAGTTCGAAGATGAAAAATCTCTAGAAGTTCTAGTGATGGAGATTTCTAGTTTAATAATGAACCCCAAAGAGAATATCAAAGACTTTAATCAAAGGTTCTTAACACTAAAGAACCAAATCCCTACGGATTTGATGCCTGCCGAGAATCTTATCATAGCATATTATATGAAAGCCTTGCATCAAAGCATAGCCATTTGGATAAAGAGATCTAAGAAAGCCACTTTGTTAGAAGCCGTCCAAGAGGCCAGTCAGATCGAGAAAGACATCCTCAGCTTAAAAGAAACTACTAGCAATGAAATAGAGACTAGTTCATCTTCCAAAAAGAAAATCGAAATCCTCCCTAGACCTTCCCAAAACAAAGCCCAACCTGAAAGCTTAGATTTAGAAAACTTACAGAAAGTCGTTAAAAAACTGTCCAATCAAGTTATAGATTTGAAAAGGACGGTTGAGGAAGATTCTTCAAGCAAAGGGCCTTACAAACCCCTATTTAGGAAGCCTTTTCCCACCAACCGACCTAATTCAAATATTGAAGGCCTAAATCTAGAAAGCCTGCAATTCACTATTCAAACGATTCTAGAAGCACAGGATAACTTGATGCCTCCTGAGATCCCTGAGGAGGTAGTTGAACAAGAGACAATAGAAGAAGATGAATCCTCTCCGAACATTTTTAGACATTTCTCGGATAGTATTTTTCAAGCTAATTTCGAAACAGTGCATCCTTACAATACTAGGAGTAAGACAACAAACAAGCCTTCTTCTAAAATCACTACGAATTTGCCCCCAAAACAGTCTAAATCAACTGAGACTAAATAGAATTATGTAAACCCAAGCTTAGATTATGATTTGGTTAAAGGTCTAAAAAAGTTAAGGGCCAATATTTCTCTTTATGAATTATTAAAATTCCCTTTTCTTCTACAAAAAATACTACAAAATATTGTAGAGAACAACAAAAATGGCAATCCAAGCAATAACAAAGGTTTTCAAAACAACCCCAAAGTTTCTCAGAAGGCCTCTGCCAAGACTACTTCTGATTCTCATGAGAAAAGAGACCTTCCTGTAAATAATGTAACAAATGTAGATAAATTAGTTTTAGAGGCCACGAGTAAAAAGCAACAAGATTCCACCATTACTACTCACAGAAATGTCCCTCCATTTTTGTTAACTTTTGAAATATTCAATAGGAACGTGCACAAATGTATGGTAGATTCAGGAGCGTCATCTAACGTAATGCCATGGTTTGTGTGTCAGAAGATTAATGTTGAAGGTCAATCATCCACCTTGAAGATCATCCAGCTTGATCAAACTAGTGTTAAAGTTATAGGCGAATTGAGAAATGTGCTTATAAGATTGTTGTCTAACCCTAAAGTTCATCAAGTGATTGATATTATTGTTGTAGATATCCCAGAAGTTTATGGTTTGTTTTTAAGCAGAGACTGGTCAGAACATCTACACGACTATTTTGCGACGGATTGGTCCCATTTGGGGCTGCCCCAGAATGGAAAGCCCAACAGAATTAAGGTAAATCATGAACGTTACCTAAAGTTCACAGTGACAGATTTAAATGATCCCAATGAGCCATTCACACCTTCTGCTGATTCACCCAAAATACAAGGGATGGATACTTTTTTCGGCAATTTCATGGCTGAAACTTCCGCTATCACTAACCTAGAACAGTAGTCTGAAATTTTGACATATATGCAGCCAACAACTTCTACCCAATGGTCACATGCATCCGAAAAAAATCAAATATAGTCTCTTTACTTTGACAGATCAAAATCCAAGGAAGGAGCTGGTGCAGGCTGCGTGATTATTGATCCAGCAGGTAACAAAACCCTGATTGCGTGCAGGTTAGAGTTTGAATGTACAAACAACACAGTAGAATATGAAGCTTTATTTCAAGGCCTCAAGAAAGCATTAGATATGAACATTCAAAATTTGACTGTCTTTGGCGATTCAGAAATTGTGGTTAGATAGGTAAAAAATTCTATCCACTGTTTATCTCCGCACCTTAAAAGCTACCAATCTGAGGTATGGAATTTGATGAATAACTTTTCTGCATTTAACATAAATTCTATTCCTAGATTGAATAATTCAGAAGCTGACTTGTTAGCTAATGTATCTTCGAAAATTTTCCCTACAGAAGGCTTATTTCCGAATGCATTCTCCATCAAACTGTTGTTCAGACCATCCGTCCCCGACAACATCACGAATTGGAGAGTCTTCGATGACGATCAACAGATTATAAGTTTCCTGCATATGGAAGAAACTTTCTAGGGCGTAGTAATCGACGAAGGTACTCATGATGAAAATCTTCGTGACTTTATAGTAATACCAGATCCAAGATCTCCTAAATCTTCATCAAACATGGTAAATTCTATCCTGAAATTTCTAGTTAGATTAGAAAATTTTTATGATATTCAGGACAAGTTCAAAAAAATCAGTGAACTGTAAAATGAATAGTTCCTCTTTAACGTATGAAAAAGTAAACTTGGGAACTAAAGACGATCCATAGTGCATTAATTTAGGGGTAGGATGTTCTGAACAAGAAAAGTAGCGTTTATTAAATTGTTTAAGGAATTCAAAGATGTTTTTGGTTGGACGTATGACGATCTAAAAACCTTTGATCCTAACATCATACAACACATTATTCCTATGAAACCCCAAACCTTACCTTTTCAACAAAAGTTAAGGAAAACGCATCCAAAACTTGAACCAACTATCAAGAAGGAATTAAATAAACTCCTGAACGCTAAGATAATCTTTCCAGTTAGGCACACGCAATGGGTCTCTAATCTTGTCCCTTTCCAGAAGAAAAGTGGTGAAATCCAACTATGTGTCGATTTCCGAAATCTTAATCGAGCGTCTAATAAAGACAACTACCCTGTCCCACCTATGGAACCGATCCTTCAACAAGTATCTGGTTATGAAAGATTATCCTTATTGGATGGTTTTTCAGGGTATAACCAAGTCCTGATGTCCCCACCAGACAAAATTAAAACCACCTTCCACACTCCATGGGGCACCTATGCTTATAGGAAATGCCCTTTGGACTCATAAATGCTGGTGCCACTTTCCAGAGAGCAATGGAATTTTCTTTCCGAGGCTTAATCAATCAATATGTCGTAGTTTACTTGGATGATGTTATTGTCTTCTCGAAAAATAAAGCAGATCATCTAGCTCATTTAAGATCCGTTCTACAGCGATGTCGTAAGTACGACATTTCTTTGAATCCTAAAAAATCTATCTTCGCAATAGAACAAGGTAAGCTCTTAGTATTTATTGTATCAAGCGAAGGGATGATTATTGACCCTGAAAGAACTCAAGTCATTTCGAAACTTCCCCCTCCATCGTCAAAAAAGTCTATGCAATCTTTCTTAGGTCAGATAAACTTTGTCAGGAGATTCATCCCCAGCTTTTCAGAAATGGTGAGACCATTACAAAACCTAATAAAAAAGGACGTACAATACCATTGGGGACCTTTAGAAAACTAGTCTTTTAATTCAATAAAAAAGGCCATAATAGACACTCCTTCTCTAATGAGCCCCGACTTTTCGCAAGACTTCACTCTCTACACATTTTCTTCTGACCGCTCTTACGCTGCTGTCCTAACTCAAAAGAACGTTGAAAACAATGAAGTCCGAATTGCCTTTATGAGCTCAGCCTTCAAAGGGGTAGAACTTAATTACCCAGCAGTAGATCAACAAGCCTATGCTGTTTTTAAAGCAGTGAAGCACTTCCGATCTTATCTTTTGAAATCTAGGACAAAAATCATTGTCCCTTACCCGGTTGTCAGAAATCTGTAAGTACAGAAAGAAATAGGCGAAAAAAAGCAAACTGGGTCACATCCTTGCAAGAGTATGACATAGAAATCACCCCATCACAAATAGTGAGAGGTCAAGGGTTATGCAAGTTAGTCGTTGACTCAGTTGCAGGACAACAAGAGGAAAATGATATGTCGAATCCAAGACATCACTACCAAAATTTAATTTGTTGTGCACAAAACCCTGTTAGTCCCTGGTATGATGATATAAAATTTTGTCTTGAACATGGGTCATCTCCCCGTCACCTGGATCCCACAAAAAGAAGAGCGCTAAGAGTAAAATCTATTTCCTTTCAGCTGATTAATGGTATTATGTTTTGTCAAAATTTTGATGGAGTACTAATGCGTTGTCTTGAGAAAGATGAAGAAGAAAAGGTCTTATTGGAATTGCATGCAGGAGAAGCTGGTGGGCATTTTGGTGGATATACCACTGCCCATAAAGTATTAAGAGCAGGTTACTACTGGCCCACAATTTTTAAAGATGCTCATGCTTTGTGTCGCAAGTGTGTAATTTGTCAGAAAGCATCCGGACGGATACATAAACTAGCCTTCCCTCTGCAACCTGTTTTAGTAGACTCCCCTTTTCAGCAGTGGGGTCTAGATATTATAGGTCCAATTAATCCTCCATCCTCACAACAACATAATTTTATCATAACAACCACGGATTAATTCACCAGGTGGTTCGAAGCTGCCCCATTAAAAGCTGTAAATACCAGTCAGGTAATAGCCTTTTTGAATTCAAATATTATTACTTGTTTTGGTATCCCTAACTGCCTGGTATTTGATAATGCTTCCTATTTTTCGTCTCTTGAGATGAGTGATTTCTCTCTAGAAAAAGGAATTAAACTAAAATATTCTGCCAAATATTACCCTCAAGGCAATGGATTGGCGGAATCAACTAATAAAAATTTGATCAAAATTATCAAGAGAACGGTCTTTGAAAACCATAAAAATCGGCATAATGCACTGTTAAACACAATCTGGGCTGATAGAGTGACTCCAAAAACTGTTGTGGGTAACTCACCTTTCTTTCTCATTTACTGCAGAGAGGCAATTCTGCCACCACATATTCTCCTTCCCTCTCTGTAGCTATCGCAGAAAATACAAGAAGAGGACTGTCCCCCTTTGGAGAATCGAATTAACGCTTTGTTAAAATTAGAAGAAGTGAGGGCTCAAGCGAAATGAAAATTGGATCAACATCAACTCGTTGTTAAAATCCGGTTTGATTCCAATTCTGCCTCTAACAAAAATTTTGAGGTAGGTGACCTTGTCCTAAAATGGGACAAACCACATGAGGGAAAAGGAGAGCATACAGAGTTTCAGAACTTGTGGCTAGGACCATTCTTGATTGCTGAGAAATTTGGTCCCAACTCCTTCCAATTACAGAATTTAGAGGGATAGACAAACACCTATCCAGTGAATGGCCAAGCTCTAAAAAGGTATTTCACCTGATGACACTCCCATGTACACTGTGTAAATATTTTTTGTTTTGCTTGGTTTTTGTTTTTCTTTGCTGTTTTGCTTTGATTCTTCCCTTATGCTTACTAGTTTTTATTTTGAGACACACATACCTGCACCATGAATTTTTTCAGACAAAGAAAATAGACAAATTTCCTCTCTGAAATGACTACTGAAGATTGTTAAAACATCAATTATGATATTTTTCTGAGGTTCACAGCCATGTTAAAGAAAGCTTGTTGTTTGAAAAATGTTTCTTGATTTCAATCTGTAACTGAAGCTATTCACGATCATCCATAAAAATTTCTTCTTATGCTGTCCTTGTTCCTTAGGAGAACAACTCAGAGATGTCTCCCTACCATCGAAAGTAGGTTTATTAACAAACTATCTCTGGACCTTAATGAAGGATAGTTAAAATTTTTATTCAAGGTCTGTAATTATTAAAATATGTCCAAAATTCAGATTTTCAGCGTCACCCCACTCTATTAAATATCTTTAAAACTAAATAAATCTTCAGAGAGCTGTGGGAAGTGCTTGTAAACCCATCAGGATACTGAACAGGTCTGCTGGCAGTGGGTAAATGCATGCATGATGCCAAGATAACTTTGTCGGGGTACTGAACAGGCCCGCTGGCAGCGAAGCAATGTCAGGTATATGAAAATTCTCAGATATGGTGTCTTTTGACCTTAAATGTCCTTTGTTCTGATCTGGAATTTCTTGGCAGGATATAGATATCGGAGTGGGTTAAATGGCATCCCTGTCGAGTCTATGAACGCCTGCTGGCAGCAGCGGCTCTGTCAACAGTATTGAAGATTTTAACCTTAACATCGTGACTTTGTTTTGTCGAGATTGTCATCAGTTTTCATCTTTTAAAATAACAAGCAATCTGAAACTGGAATGTTTTATAATTGACAATGATGTTCAAACAGTTTCTTAGTTATTTTCAATTTGAAGTTTTTTCTGATTATCCTAATCTAGACTCATTCATTTGGCAGAGATAACTGCTTCTAGCAGTGTGTCGCCATTGTTGGCAGCCATATTAATCTCTATTTTTACAAGCTGCCTACATAGGGTTTTTAAATTCTCGTCACTCGTCACAATATTTTTCATTAAACAACGCTTGTTACTCATCGCTTTCTGCGTACCTGCTTTTCGATTTCGTTTTCATACTCACAGCTGGAATTCATGTTTGATTTCATCAAAGGGTTAATGTTCATATGGTTTATCGTCTATTTGTCTTATTTTGTTATGAACATGGTTGTTTCTATGGTTATAACCCCTTGGTCTCGAACACACCTTGGTTACATATGTATTAAACCACCACCCATTTAACATTCGACTAATGTTAATGGGGTTTTGATTTATAAAATCTTTGATTCAATTGTTTATTTGACATATTGATCAAATCGTGGATATGCATATGATTGTTTTCAACTGTTATGATCTTTGTGTGTACCATTATGCCGAGGTGTCATTCCAAGTATAGCGTGGTGTTATGTTTTTTCATGGCCTCGATCAACATGAATTTTCTCACACTCATAGCAATTAACACTCCCACATACCATTTTGAGCAGTCTTTGCATTACGTTGGGGAAGCTTGGGGCAATGGCTCTATGCTTGTACTGTCAAACCCTACCCGTGTCGGTTCCTTACTATTAGTCATGGCTCCTGTGGTGAGAATTGAGCCTAACAGTGTTCAGACATTGTTATCGTTTGATAATGCCAGAGAAGACTTAGAGAGGAATGGATGGCATGTCTTTGTTGAAAAGTTCGAGGGTTTTAATTTAACAGTCACTCAAGAATTCGCACTAACATTCGATGGTTGCAGAGCTAAAATAGGAGATGTCCATATTGAGTTAAATGAATATTTTATTAGCCAAGCCACCGGTCTACCAGCCGTGGGACAAAAGTGGTTCAAAAACTCAAAGGTTGAAGAGGTTCCCTGGTCATTGTTGTTCACCTCAAGGAGGATTACCAACTGCGACCGATGTATGCCTATTTCAGCTCTAAAACCTAGATGGCATGATCTGTTAGCTATTGTCAAATAGTTCGTTACTTGTGAGGGGAGATATGGTTTGGTTTTCTTATGTCACTTGCGGTTGCTCATGAGTTTTATCGATTTTCCCCTAAACATGCCCTATTTTCTCCTTCGAAGTCTATACAAAATGACAAAGTGTTTTAAAAGGCAGAAATCTGATTCTAGCCTGTTCCACCATTGTTTGATCAAGATTATTATTGTACATCAGTTGAAATTAAATGATGATTGTTGGGATGCCTTCCTGTTAAGAAATGGTTTTGTTAGCAGTGAAATAGGACAGGTTGACAAGTCTGTCGTCACAAAAACCCTTGTCGAGCCTACCATCCCTCCTCCTTCTCTCTTGCCATGTGATCCTATTTCTATTGTGGAACCCTCGACCTATCCTGACACTACCCAACCTGACACTCTACCAGATTCATATCCCAAAGGTGGTGTTAAGTCTGTTAAAAAGTCCTCAAAGAAAAAGTGTAAAGGCAAGCTGATATCAATTATAAGAGTAAAAAAGTCGCTCGTTGGGTTTCACGATGTGACCGAAATAAACATAAGCCCTGTGTAGACCAAAATGAAATTGTGTTAAGTGAAGATTCTAATTTGAAAATTGAAATATTTTTAACTGAAGAATATCCATATTTGTATGAACTTTGCTCTGGTAAACCCTATGATTATGTTACAAACCTTCCACCGTGTCTAAAAGACAATCCTGATTTCCCTGGAATGAAACTCAGTAGTGAACCTATAGGTCAAATGGAAAATTCCCCTACTGTTGATACTATCACTTCTAATACACAGTCTATTCAGCCCCAATGTAATGAATGTCAATCATGGACTAATAGGTATTATAGAGATGTACCTTTACTTTGGTCTCAGATTAAATCCTTGGAAGACCAAGTGAATTTGCTAACGAAAGAGAATGGCAGACTTCAAATCGTAGCTCAAACCAAAGATAAACGACAAAAAACCATAGGGTCTGTTGTTTTTAAGAACGTGGAAGCAATGACTGCCATTGTGAATTCAAAGATTGCTTGATTAAGTCGAATCCCTTAATCTGAGATATGGTGTTTAAAAATAAGTTTAGGATGATTTTGTCTTTTTTTAATTAGAATACATGATTTGTTTTCACAGATTACCTCTAGTCTGTTTTGATTGATTCAATAAAATACGATTCTAGTTATAATTATAACTAGCTACAGAATCGTGAGATTCTATAGCTAGTTACTAGAATTCGAATTTCTTGTTTTTATAACCAAAAATGCATCTGAAATCTTTTATTCTTATGTGTTTCAAAAACCTACGATCTCTAAAGGAGATTTGAGCCACTGGTGGCATCTCTCAGCATGTTATTTTTTATGTTGTTTTAGGATAGGCTGTTAGTTTTGATATCAAGTAGAATCTGGGAGGTTGCATCCCCCACAATGTTTGGAACAAATTAGATGATATCGACAGGAAATGTTTTGATCCTGTAACCTATATAAATGTATTGTTTTGTAAACTAAATACCATCGCTGCCTGGGGGAAAAAACTATGTTTTTATGATTGATAGACTTGAATGGAAGTTGATATTGGTACAACTTTAGCTTCGATATATCGTATTTTTATTCAAGTTTTGGTCATTTTGATTTGTATTTAAATTGTGTCTACTTTAGATATCATGGTTTATTACATATTGATGTGATTAAATTTATATGATGTCTGTGTTTTATGTCTCTTATATTACATACAGTAATTACTCTGTTAAAATTTGAGATTAGAAGATTAATCTTCTTTATTCATTGAACATTTATATACAAATTTTCATAGCCAATTTATCTCAGTGTGACCATTTCTGAAATCATAGAATTGTTGTCACTACTTCTCTTATATGTTCTGTCATTAGCATTCAATCACTCCTACTTCGCATTTACGAGAAGTGTTTGAAAGATTTGATGCGGTTTACCTCATCAAACAACGAAATTGGATACTGTATGCAGGACAAATGGGAGATGCGATTACAGGTTACTTTGCTCATTTTATTTCATTAGTTTAATTAATATAGGAATTCCCTATAGTCTAAATATATTGTATTGTTTGTTATCTTTGTTTTTCAATAGACAGTTCTATTTCGTTTCTTGTTTGTAAAAGTTATAAAAAATCAAAAGGACTGAATGATAGTTTTGCTGTCATAAATCAACCCATATTTGATTTTCGCAGGTTTAGATCAAAAGTTGCATTCTGTAAATATTACACATATATTAGAGATATAATCATATAGATATATTGTAGAGCTATTTTATAAATATTAGTTAGTGAACTGTAAGTATATTGTATATTTGTATATAGTTTTCAGCGATTGTTTTTTATTAAGTTATCTTGTTTAGTTTTGTTTTTCACTTTCTTAGGACTTATATCGACTAACAGAGCCGCTAAACCCATCGGAGTGGATTAATCCAAATGGATTGGGTTAAGTAGACAACCCCATACCAGATTCACTCCTCTAGTTGACGAGCGGTTGATTTTGCTCGTCAACAAGACCCGACCAAAAGTAATGGCTTTTGACTACTGCCATAGTCTTCTGATATCCAGGATGTCCAGCATAAGCCACATTATGCATTTCTTTTAGAATTTCCAGCTTCAATTCTCGGACATTGGGTACATACACTCTGTTTTTATACAGAAGTAAGCCATCAGTTCCCAAGGTGTAACTTCCCTGGGTCTGTGGTCTCTCACGCTACTGTAGCTTTGCTACCAGACCTCTATACTGCAAATCAACATTGCAGCTTCCAAAATTTTGTCCTTAATCTCAGTCCTGTACATGCTAATGGTTGTAGCATGTAATTTGTGCACTTTTCTGCTGAGTGCATCAACCACCTTATTTTCTTTCCCTTTGATATGCTTGATATCAAAGTCATATTCACACAGGAACTCCAGCCATATGGTTTTCCTAGCATTTAAAGTCGACTGATCAAATAAATACTTCAGACTGTTGTGGTCTGTTCTCAATTCCAATCTCCTTCCCATGAGGTAATGTCTCCATTTCCTCAATGCATGGATGATTTTTGCCAACTCTAAATCATGAGTGGCATAATTCCTTTCATGCTCTTTCATCTTTCGGGACTCATAACAGATTACAAATTCCTCTTGGTTGAGAATTCCTCCCAGTCCCTCCTTACATGCATCTATGCACACCACGAATTCCATATTTGGATATGTAATCACTACTGCATTTTGGGTCAAATTCCGACGGCACGTTCGACACAATTGCCACTTTCTATTGCCGGAAGACCGAAAAACCTCGGACCCCCTCAAACGTCGTTTCACATGACGTCGTTTTTCCGACGACCTAGTTTTTGTCTATATTGCGACGTTTCAAACGTGGCAAGAGAGACATTGCAAACGTGGCAAGAGAGACGTTTCAAACGTGGCAGGAGAGACGTTTCAAACGTGGCAAGACCGACGTTTTAAACATGGCAAGAGAGACATTGCAAACATGGCAAGACCGACGTTTCAAACGTGGCAAGAGAGACGTTTCAAACGTGGCAAGACCGACGTTGCAAACGTGGCAAGTGAGACGTTGCAAACGTGGCAAGTGAGACCTTTCAGACGTGGCAAGAGAGACGCTTCAAAGGTGGCAAGACCGACATTTCAAACGTGGCAAGTGAGACATTTCAGACATGGCAAGAGAGACGCTTCAAAGGTGGCAAGACTGACATTTCAAACGTGGCAAGTGAGACATCTCAGATGTGGCAAGAGAGATGTTTCAAAGGTGGCAAAAGAGATGTTCTTAAGGTGGAAAGAGAGACATTTTAGAGGTGGCAAGAGAGACGTTCTGAAGGTGGCAAGACCGACGAGACGAGGTATTATCTCCGACGTGGTTGCTATGGGAGCGACAATCTTGGAGGTGGAAAGAGAGACGTCTTGGACGTGGCAATAGCGATGGGAAGAGAGTGAAAGACATCACAATTGCCACCTTTGTGTAGGTATTTAAAAAAAAATACAATATCAANNTCCAAGCCCAAAGGAGGAGTAATTCATATAGGTGTCAGCTAGTGACAACATACATGGAAATTTCTTCCTTCTTCATTAACATTTTCTTCAAAATTAAATTTACGACAATGAAAAGATAGAACCTGTGCTAATGCTGGTTTCATAATGCTGCTAATGCTGGTTTCATAATGCTGCTAATGCTAAGATAGTTCATCCTCCCTTGGAATTTATCAGGACCTTTGGCAATTACAAGTAAATCTGAGATTCAATCTCAGGGGATCCAATCCTGTTACAGTTAAGTTTTCTCATTTTATAGAACTCTGCCTCCTTGAAAACTGCACCCTAGGTATGAGAATGAATGTGCAAGTTGTCCAAAATAGAATAGAAATGAAATGTAACTGCTGAATTCAGTGTGCCCTACATCTGTGAATGCATGTTATCCATCAAATTGATTTGTCATTGTCCCTTGGGCTACAATGATAATCTGGTAAATATGGACATGCAACTGCCTTTACTACCTATTGTTCACTGATTTCTTGCATGCGCCAATATGCTCATGAGTGGAGGATACTCACTGGAAATTGAAAATAGAAACAAGGTATAATTCTGGAAGGGTGGGCTCATCCCTTGGGCAGTGATAGTGACATGCCCTATCCCACTTCATGCAGACTAGGACTGAACTAGCCAGATCTGTATGGTTCATGCATAAACTAGTGGTTTTAATGACTGCTGGATAAGTAAAAATTAGAACCCTTTTTAGACAGTGCGCCCCACATGATGTGGCACTTAACTAACAGCACAAAACAAGCTTCTCAAACCACCACATGTTTATCTACTGTTAAGAAATGGTGTGCAACTTCTCCTTTAATCTTGATCTCATACTTGTTGGATGCTTGAATGAATGAGCATCAGTCATGAGTTTGCATTCATACATGTTCTAACCTCCAAACCAAAAGAATCTATTGGAAACTAGAATTCAACCCCCTTTTGCATATTTCTCTCCATGAAATAAAAGATAAGGCCATCTTAAGTATTGTGCCTTTATTGTCCATTGATATCATGAATCTTGAGGGATTGATCTAACACGTGCCTTCTTTATGCTAACACTAGGGGGATATCCCTATCTCTGGCTATGACCTATGGATTGGGTCAACGGACAAATGAAGTACACAAAGGCAGAACTAGCAATTCTATGGAGGGATCTAAAGACTAGTGCCTGCTATGGGCCGTGATGTCAAATAGAAACAAGAGCCCATGGCGGTGCAACTCTAGACACAACGCCCATTGTCACCTTGACGTTCATTTCTCTTGCTTCGGGTTGGTTCATGCTAACACTAAGGGGGTATCCCTAGCTCTGCCTATGACCTATGGATTGGGTCAATGGGTAGATGAAGTACACAAAGGTAAAACGCGCAATTCTATGGAGGCATATGGAAGATGAGTGTCTGCCATGGGCCATGGAATCAAATAGAAACAAGAGCTTGTGTTTGTGTGGTAATGGAGAACTGCAGTGAGGCATCCTACAAAGGATGGATGTCACTAGAGCAATGTGACTCGAACCTAGTGATCAACGCTGAAAAGATAACCCTATCTTGGTTTTTCAAATCCAATCAAAGGGAAATTTCTTTGCCCTACCAACACTTGGGGTTTGGATTCTTGGAATAACTACTCATATTTGCAAACAATGTCAGTAAACCAACAAAGAAACATCCACAAAATCTCATAAAACTGACTCAATTACATAAAATGAGAAGACTGCAGACATTAATGACACAATTCAATACACAATAAAAGAGAGAGTTTACAGATCAAGTGTTCAAATTTTTATTATTTATCAGGACCTTTGGCAATTACAAGTAAAT